>VCRD01002745.1:64098-74720 GCA_006783055.1 Trinorchestia longiramus
AGTGAGGGGGACCACTGGGTGTTGGGGGAGTGAGGGGGACCACTGGGTGTTGGGGGGCTGGGGGAGCGTTAATATATGGTTAATAATTTGCAGTAAAATGGAAGAATTAATTTGCTTTCTTGTAAAGGGTGTGGCAAAATCTCCGATATTTGTACGCTTAATCCTTGACCTTTTTTCGAAATTTTATTCTGGAGCTTATTTTTATTATAATATATATGAGTATAAGAGATTGATATATGTTGAAATAGGACATGAATGTATCAAACATCAAAGCATATTAAAGATTAATATAGGAACTGAACGAATAGACACGGGATAGTCCAAAAGTAATGGGGAAACTGGCTCATACTTTTGATAGAAAGAAATGGGTAAGATGCTCAAAATTGTATATATTCATTGGGATATTCACATACATTCACATATGATGGTGGTACTAAATTTTGAGTTGCGCAGAAACTCAATTTTAAAAAATATATTCTCTCTGTAGCACCAAGCATTAAACATAAGCTCTTCGGATGCATGAAATGTGTACCACCACACTTGAAAGTCTTATGTTATTTTATGTTATGTAATATCATATTGTTATGTCGTATTATGTTATGAAATACTATATTATGTCATGTAATATAATATTATGTTGTGTTAGGTTACTCCTAATAGTTCAAGAGGTTAATTTTGATGTACTGTACAGGGGCCATCAAGTATTTCTTCTTCTGCGGCGTATTCCTGTGGTTCAACGTCGTGTGCTTTGACGTCTGGCGTACACTAAAGTAAGTCATGTATGCACTACAAACCCTTCTTCCTGTTTGTCTTCTTCCTGTTTGTCTTCTTCCTGTTTGTCTTCTTCCTGTTTGTCTTCTTCCTGTTTGTCTTCTTCCTGTTTGTCTTCTTCCTGTTTGTCTTCTTCCTGTTTGTCTTCTTCCTGTTTGTCTTCTTCCTGTTTGTCTTCTTCCTGTTTGTCTTCTTCCTATTTGTCTTCTTCACACTTACAGCGACTGTTGTGTTCTTCTTCATTGTTGTGTTGACTGTCACTTCAGTCATAACCACTGCCGCTATCACAACCATTATCTGGACACCCTATCAATTCCCACTTCAACCCCCACCTGAACCCCTCTCACAACCCCACCTCAATCTCCACCACAACCACCACCACAACCACCACCACAACCACCACCACAACCAGCACCTGAACCAGCATCTGAACCAGCACCTGGGTTGTGCAGGTGTGGGAAGGACATAACAGGGCGGCGGAGGTTTGTACTGTACAGCGTGTACACATGGCTGTTTGGTGCTGTCCTCGTCACACCCGTCATGGTGCTCAGCATCAGCACAGGAGCTGCCAGCTCCTCCTCTACTGATGTTCCTGGCCAGGACCTTCCTGTCTGCTCTGTGGGGCGTGAGTGACTGTGTTTAGTGCTGGTCTTTGTGGTGCCATCTGTACCTAGTGGTAGCTCTATTTAGTGCTGGTCTTAGTGGTGCCATCTGTACCTAGTGGTAGCTCTATTTAGTGCTGGTCTTAGTGGTGCCATCTGTACCTAGTGGTAGCTCTATTTAGTGCTGGTCTTAGTGGTGCCATCTGTACCTAGTGGTAGCTCTATTTAGTGCTGGTCTTAGTGGTGCCATCTGTACCTAGTGGTACCATTTGTGCTTAGTGCTGGTCATAGGGGTACCATCTGTACCTAGTGGTACCTCTATTTAGTGGTAGTCTTAGGGGTAACATCTGTACCTAGTGGTACCATTTGTGCTAAGTGCTGATCATAGGGGTACCATTTGTGCTTAGTGCTGGTCATAGGGGTACCATTTGTGCTTAGTGCTGGTCATAGGGGTACCATCTGTACCTAGTGGTACCATTTGTGCTTAGTGGTGCCTCTATTTATTGGTAGTCTCAGGTATACCATTTGTGTCTAGTGGTAGTCTTAATAATACCACCTGTGCTCAGTGGTACTATTGGCAGTATCTGGATGCTTGAGACAGTTTTAAAATGCTCGAAATTAGGTTTTTGAAAAATTCTTTGTCTTTCTTTGTGTATCCGATGCGCTGCAGCTGGTGACGTATTCTTACAGCTGGTGACGTATTCTTACAGCTGGTGACGTATTCTTACAGCTGGTGACGTATTCTTACAGCTGGTGACGTATTCTTACAGCTGGTGACGTATTCTTACAGCTGGTGACGTATTCTTACAGCTGGTGACGTATTCTTACAGCTGGTGACTTATTCTCACAGCTGGTGACTTATTCTTACAGCTGGTGACATGTCCTTACAGCTGGTGACGTATTCTTACAGCTGGTGACGTATTCTTACGGCTGGTGCCATGTTCTTACAGTTTACAGCTGGTGATGTTGTTACAGTTTACAGCTGGTGACGTGTTGTTACAGTTTACAGCTGGTGACGTGTTGTTACAGTTTACAGCTGGTGACGTGTTGTTACAGTTCACAGCTGGTGCCATGTTACAGTTTACAGCTGGTGACGTGTTGTTACAGTTTACAGCTGGTGGCGTGTTGTTACAGTTCACAGCTGGTGACGTGTTGTTACAGTTCACAGCTGGTGACGTGTTGTTTACCCCCAGTTGGTGTACACGTGGTGCTGCAGCTGGTGCAGGGCATCACAATGCTCATCAACACAGTAATGCTGGCAGTCGCTGCTTCTCATCTCTGTCACTACAACAAACTGGGCTGTGGCTTGTCTAGGACTGAGGCTTCCATGTGGTGGGTCCTGTCATGGTTACTGGGTAAACCTAACCTGTGTCATAGCTCCACGTCAAGTGTCTATAGGTTGGAATGTTGCTTGTTTTACTATTCATTAAAGAGAGACAATACGAAATTGAATGATTTTAACAAGACTAGTATAAATAATAGAAAGAATACAACTAATAATGAAGATGAAAATAATAATAGTAGGAATATTATTGGAGTATCAGTAAGAATACTTGTAATAATGATGATAATAATAGTAGGAATATTATTGGAGTATCAGTAGGAATACTAGTAATAATGTTGATGATGATTGTGCAGCTTGAAGCAGACAGTGAAGCTGTACGTGGTGATGGTGTGGCACAGTGTCTTCAGTGTATCTCCTGAGATCCTAGACCTACACGTCATTCAGTGAGTGGTGTGTGTGGTGTGTGGTCCTACACGTCATCCAGTGAGTGGTGTGTGTGTGGTGGTGGTGTGTGTGGTGTGTGGTCCTACACGTCATCAAGTGAGTGGTGTGTGGTGTGTGTGGTGGTGGTGTGTGTGGTGTGTGGTCCTACACGTCATCCAGTGAGTGGTGGTAGTGTGTTGTGTGGTGTGGTGTGTTGTGTGGTGGTGCGCCATTATTTCTGGTAAAGTATTCATCTTCATTGTTAGATTTTTTTTATGAGTCTGCCTTCGTTTATTAACATGAACATATTTACTGAAAATTTGACTACATTCTTCATGTCTTTAGGATGAGTTTTTTCCTAATTCCCCCTACTCCAGAAAACTCCCCTAATTCTCTGCCTACCCCAGAAAACTCCCCTAATTCCCTGCCTACCCCAGAAAACTCCCCTAATTCCCTGCCTACCCCAGAAAACTCCCCTAATTCCCCGCCGACCCCAGAAAACTCCCCTAATTCCCCTCCTCCTGCAGACTGTGGCAGTTTATGGTGCTGGAGAGCGTGTCTTTCTTCGCCATTTTGGTGTACCGGCGTTCCATCCTCAAGCTGGTGTACAGCTCCATCTGCTCCAAGTGCTCCTCCTGCTGCAGAAACAGGTTCTCTCCTGCAGAAGGAGGTGCCTACAGCGTGGGTGTCTACGACTCAGGGGTGTCTGTGGGGCCTGCCAGTGTACAGGGGTCCGGGAACGGACTACACGGTTACGGTCCGCAGTTGCAGAACATCTTGCCTGAGAAAGTCCGGCTTTCCATTGTCTGAAATCCGCGGTTTAGGATTACTTTGTATGTGGAGTTAGAGGGTTAATTGGCGATTTAGGGATACTTTGTGTCAATTTAGAGAATTAATTGACGATTTAGGGATACTTATCTACGTATTTAGAAGATTAATTGGGATTTAGAATTACGTAATAGCCGGTTTAACAATTACGAATTATTAAGAATTATACGGATGGATTTTAAGGTAAATCGTGGGATAGTACCAGGACAAAATCCATGATTTAGGGTTGCTTAATCCATGGATTTAGAGGATTGATTGACGACTTAGGATTCAAAACAATGGATTTTAGCTTTTGTAAAGGGTGGATTAATCTTGCTCTCTAGAGATTTTTTATGCATGGATTTAGTAATTACCGATTAAGGATTATATGATTGCCGATTAAGGATTTACGGAATGGATTTCAGGAGTTGCTGACGACTTTTGAAACACGTGTTGGTTTGTATAATTATGATTACTTTAATTATAAATAATAGATGTCTCATTGCCTCATATTAATTCAGGGCATCTAAATGCTTAGGTTCTATGAAACTAATGCTTAATTAACTTCAACATTAATTTTCATAACTTCATTAAATAATCATTAATTAATTGATTAATTCAAGTAACCACCTAAGAGATTACTCATGTATATCCTATATATATATATAATAAGTAATTACTCGTTATGTTCATGTATTTCAATTAGGCAAATACATTTCACTTGCAGCTAGTATCTCACTATAAAGTTGTAAAGTTGTGTTGTAAATCTAAAGGTTGTAAAGTTGTGTTGTAAATCTAAAGGTTGTAGAGTTGAAAGTTGTAAATCTAAAGGTGGCGAAATTGGAAGTTGTAAGTTGTAAATCTGGGCGCTAAAATTTGTAAAACTTGAATTGAAAAGTTTGAAATCAAAAACTTGAGAAATTTGGAGTATGAAAGATGTCATTTAGAAATCAGAAAGTTTGATATTTTAGTTGAAAAAACTGTAAATTTCGTACCTGAAATTTGAAAATGGATTTGCCAAGTCAACTGTCATCTGGCCATTTCTATGTCATTTATTTTTTTAAATCATCTCTTCTATTCTCAAGAGTTGCCTGATTAGATTCTCATCTACTCTCAGTAACATGCAGTTCTACTCTCAGTAACATGCAGTTCTACTCTCAGTAACATGCAGTTCTACTCTCAGTAACATGCAGTTCTACTCTCAGTAACATGCAGTTCTACTCTCAGTAACATGCAGTTCTACTCTCAGTAACATGCAGTTCTACTCTCAGTAACATGCAGTTCTACTCTCAGCTTTAAATTAGTGCCTTTCAATTAGATTATTCCCTTTATTTTTAACTACTCGGTTCTACAAACTTTATGTTCTCTATTTCTAAGTATTTTTCATCTTATCATTTTCATTTTATGTAACGTTTTCAAACTCACGAGTCAATTATTGTTAAAATTAACTTTGTTTGCATAAGTGACGTTGAAATGCTTGAAAAAGCTGTAAAAGTGTGTTAATTATGAATTATTCTTTATATCTGCAAGTTCAATTAAAAAAAAGCAATGCATCGAGTTTTCAAATTATGGACGTTTCATAATGTGGACGCGTTTTTTGTATGTTTAAGGTATGAAGAGTTTATTTTAGTGGTACGAAACTAGGGGACTGTGCGCTCCTCCATCCAATCATAGTAGGATTCCAGAGCTCTTCTAGTGTCGATCTGAGAGTGCACATGTGGGTCTTGGAATCTGTTGTGGGTTTTAGTTTAATCTTAAGTCGACTTTTTTCGTGTTTCTCAGTGGAAATGGCCATTTCTCAGCTTGATTCCCATGTTGTCTACTTCATTTTGTGTGTCCGTTTTTTTAATTCGATACATTTTTGTATTTTAGATCGACTGCGTGTCATATCCTCCAAGCAATTAACGTGCCTTATTGTGTCTGCTTGCAACATTAATTTGACTTCGATTATGGCTCTTCAGTTTAGACCATATGTTGTACTTCTGTTTTAGCTCTCCAGTTTGGACCATAAATTTTACTTTGATTATGGCTCTTCAGTTTAGACCATATGTTGTACTTCTGTTTTAGCTCTCCAATTTCGACCATAAATTTTACTTCGATTATGGCTCTCCAGTTTAGACCATAGTTTGTACTTCTGTTTTAGCTCTCCAGTTTGGACCATAAATTTTACTTCGATTATGGCTCTCCAGTTTGAACCATAAGCTGTTAAGGTCAGCGATTTGAGAACCATGTTAAACTTGTGTAGTATTGTGTGTGGTAAATAAATACTTTCAATGACGTAACACAAGTATGTTGCTTGGATGAGCCATCATCTCATGTATGAAAGTATTTAACACAATAAATATAATTAATTCATTGCGTGTAACATATATATGTATATATGTACACCATGGTTTGATCTAGAGATGGTAAACATCTAAATGAATATCCTTTTATGAAACATCCATCGTTTCCTCAATAGACAAGCGTGGTGATGACGTGTTTAGTGTCCGTCCTCGTCAGCATCACAGGTAGACTTGTTTGTGCTCAGTCATGTCTAGTGTGACGAGTCTGTTGTGGGTTTAGTTATAAGTTTTTCTACTGGACATACGTACGCTATTAGTTCTTTAATGTTAAATGTGTGGTCAACTTAGTGGTTCTGTACCCATGTATTCTGTACATAATTAGTTTGTTACATTTTGTGTATGCTTTTTTATGCATGAGTCTACTATTGTTTACATTCCCATTATGTTTCCAGTCTCTTGATGTTTACATTCCCTCAATGTTTACCATCCTTCAGTGTTTACATTCCCTTAATGTTTACCATCCTTCAGTGTTTACATTCCCTCAATGTTTACCATCCTTCAGTGTTTACATTCCCTCAATGTTTACCATCCTTCAGTGTTTACATTCCCTCAATGTTTACCATCCTTCAGTGTTTACATTCCCTCAATGTTTACCATCCTTCAGTGTTTATAGTGTCTTAATCTGTTTAGTTAATGTGTTACACGTAGCAGTGCTAGAGGTAGCAGTGCCACACGTAGCAGTGCTAGACGTAGCAGTGCCACACGTAGCAGTGCTAGAGGTAGCAGTGCCACACGTAGCAGTGCTAAACGTAGCAGTGCCACACGTAGCAGTGCTAGACGTAGCAGTGCCACACGTAGCAGTGCTAGCATTGGTTCTCTCAAGACGTAACTTCAGGTTTGTGTTGAATGTTTTACGTAGATTTGAACTATTTTCATTTAATTATTTGTAGCTCAGACTCATATACGGCGGCCATGTCTAAAAATGCTCATTTTTTTAAAGAAGATTCTACTATTGTAGTGTATTTATAATTTCCCTTTTACATTAGGTTGAGACTTTCCTTGAGCCTTTGCTTCTCTTGATCTACAGACTTGTGTTGTTGTTGTTGGACTAGCTTTCTTGGTGTTGATTTGATGAGACGTGAAATGTTTTATTAACTCTGATCATGTAGCTGAGATTGCAGAATAAAACGAGAGGAAGTAACCACAAACTTTTGTCTATAAAGAAAAGGAAACTTAAAAAAAAGTATATTGCCTGAGCTGTGAAGAAGTCTATGCATATTTTAAGTAGCTCATGTATGTTATAAAAACTGTGTGAAATGATCTGGCGTACTTCTACGTTTAATAAAACAAAGAATAATATAGCTAGGAAAATGTACTTCATATTTTCGAAGTGTACATATGGAATATTTTTTTAATTATTTACAGTTGCGTCCGTTAATTGGATACTTTTATGAAACAAATTTTAGTTTAACTTACAGTTGTGATTGGTTTTCTGTCTGTACAAAGTGTAGGCAAGAAAAGTCTACCTGATTGAGGCACTGAATCTGAAAAAATTACATATAATGGAACTCACTGTCCATGATAGGCATGTGCAGACTAACCGCTTACGATAAGATTCCTTTCAGCTACTTCGTGTTCATATGTAAGTTGATTAGTTACTTTTTCAATATACAATAGGGTGAAAATATTGTGGAACTGGATGCAATGCTCTAAGTTTACCTTTAGAATAGGTAAAGGTTGAAATTATCTTTGTTTAATGTTATATGTTTGTAAATAGACGAATAATAGCAGGCAGTTATCAGGCCCTCGGTAACTGATTCACGTGAGCAGAGGCAGTCAACCAAAGTGTAATAAATGCAAAATATAGTTTATTGTTCATCAAGAACTATTCTACCGTAAAAAATGAATAAAAGGTTACCGCTGCTCTGATATAGAAGAATTAGTCTCATTATGCTCAAAAGTTTCTATATCAACCTTGGCGTTTCCATGGTCAGGGGCGTGTGGCTGCTTTCGATGTGGGACACCCACTAATTCCACTACTTACTCTGATTTTAAACGAGCAGCTGTTCACACTTAGACTTAGATTTGAGAGCCAGCGTTGACTGGGGCCTTTTTAACGGCCTTGAATTCCCTCTTATACACGCACATACAACAGGGTGACATCCCAGAGTTTTTCTCCTGTGAGCCAGGGTTGTCTAAACTAATTCCCTAAGGACCCATCTGAGTCATTCCATGCAGAACAATGAGCGACGTGTTGCACATGCTTTCGTCTTTACATCATCGGCAACAGTCACTGAGAATTGCATCATCTGTCGTAACATATGAGCTCTAATAATTGAAAGCCTGATCCAAATATATGTTCTGTGGGATAAAGTAAATCGATTGAAATTTAAATTTCTTCATTTCTGATTTTCATTAGATTGATAGCAATCAAGTAGTATTTTTAGTTTCTCTTACTATCACTGACCAGCAAACTCTTCACATTTTATATATCAAGTTGATTCAAATTTATCATCGTAACAAAATCCATAGACCATGCATTACTGAGGGCTCTAACATATCTGGTGAATTGCCTATAAAATTTTGTACAGTGTACAAAATTTCCTTCTCCACACCTGCGGAAGCTCCTCCGCATTTTTAGCTATGCTGTGCCAGATCTTTGTTTTGGTGTTGCTTCTTAGCGTTTTGTGATGCGGGCAACAGAATTTAAAATTGAGGCATCTCTTTCAATTGAGATTAAATCGTAATAGTAATTTCATAATTAAGTTAGTCATTATCTGTGATGAGCATGAGGTGAAGGAATACTCTATTCAATTACTTAACTTAATCAATATGCATCATGACATGAAGTTCAGAGATGAAATCAACTAAACTGCTGACGGTTTTAAATTTTTATCGGTCGGATACTTAATTGATGTTGTTGCGTTTGATTTTTATCAGTCTTATATTTAATTGATGTTACATTTGAATTTTATCAGTCCGATATTTAATTGATGTTGTTGCGTTTGAATTTTTAGACATTATCACAATTTCGACATTTCTACTGTATAAAGCTTGAAAAAAATTAATTTGAGTGACCAGCTCCAATGTTTCTTTTCTTTCATGAATATTTGTGACATGTGTCTAGATATCCAGGCACTGCTTAACTGAATATTTGTGACATGTGTCTAGATATCCAGGCACTGCTTAACTGAATATTTGTGACATGTGTCTAGATATCCAGGCACTGCTTAACTGAATATTTGTGACATGTGTCTAGATATCCAGGCACTATTGGAACTGGAACTGGATAGAAGGTAGGAAAGTTTGATGACCTGGCAGAAGAATTTGAAAAGGAAAGACTAGACTGTGTAGGTGTAGTAGAGACTCAGATGCAAGATAGGGTGAGGTTGGTGTGTAAGGAAAATAAATATCAAATGATAGGTCAAGGTTGTGTTAAGTGGCAGAAGAAGGGTGGAGGAGTAGGACTGATTGTAAAGAATGCTTTAAATTGGAAATTGGAAGAAATTTGTGTGGGAAATGAACTTGAGAGTGAAGATATTTTGGTAATGAGATGTGAAAAAGTGCAAGCAAATAAATGTATCATTCTAGTTGTGTGTTATATGACAACCATGGGACCACTAGCCCAGGAAGAGAATGTGAAGAAGTATACCATACTGGAAAGAGTAGTGCAAGAATTAGCAGGTTCCCAGTGATTGTAATGGGAGACATGAATGGCCATGTTGGTATACTGGGAGAGAAAGTTAATGAAAATGGTCATAAATTAATTGATTTCTGTGAAGGAAATGAGTTTGAAAATTTGAATGGCACAATAGGGAATGGTTTGCATACATGGGAGAATAAGGAATGGAAAGCAGCAATTGACTATATGTTAGTGAATCATGAAGCAAGAAAACATGTCAGAGAAATGTATGTGGATGAGAATGAATTTGATATTGATACTGATCACAGAATGCTTGTTCTTAAGTACAAATGGGGTGGAAAAGAGGTTATGCAAGAAATGAGCAGTGTAAAGGAAAAGTGGTGTTTGAAAGCAGCAAATTGGGAAGAATTTGATAAAGTGCTAGGAAGACATGTATGGAATAGAAATGGGAATGTAAATGACATGAATAAAGAGATGGCACAAATGTTGTATGCCACAGCAGAGCAGATAATTGGGAAAGTAAAGTGTAGAAGATTTACTGGAAAAGCCAAGTGGTTTACAAGAGAGATAAAGGAGCAACGAATGAAAAGAAAGAGTTTGATTAAAAAACAATGTCAAATGCAAAAATTGTTTGAAACACATAGGATTGCAGAAGTGGAATGGCAAGGTGCATGGGATGAATACAAAGTTCAGCAAAAGAAGGTAAAAAGAATGATATACAAGGCTAGAGTGAAAGATGAGAGACAAAAAGTGGAAAATATCAGAAACAAGGGTCCAGATGGAATTAAAGAGTGGTATAATTTCAT
>VCRD01002746.1:11431-26388 GCA_006783055.1 Trinorchestia longiramus
CGATGTGCCATCTGTGTTTGTTATGGGATGCGTTTGTCATTCCTTTGCTTTGTGCGCCAGTCATGCCGTAGGTGTGCTGCCTTCTGATTTTGAGGCATTTTTGAAAGATTTGACTTCATACTGGAGCTGTAGTAGCAAACGCCAAAATGATTTTGAACTGATCCAAGAATCAGTCTCGGCACCAAAACACAAAATTCCTAAACTAGCGCAAACTAGATGGCTTAGTCGAGAAAGTGTGATCAGTGCTATACTTGAGAATTATGATGCGCTTTTACTGTATTTTCAAAGTGAAACGAAGGTGGACAAAATTGATGGAGCTAGACGTGTATATGAAACATTAAATAATTGTGGAACGAAGCACTTGCTAATGTTCTTGCGATATATCTTGCGGAAAGTTAACCGTCTGAATATAGAATTTCAGTCAGAGCACTTTCGATTACACAGATTGCATTTGATGGTGGCATCGGAATATAAAACTATTCTCGGTTGTTTCGTGAAGGAATCCGTACTTCAGAGCATAGAAGTTGCGGACATTGATCCCACTAACAAATACTATCATAAAACTATTGAAAATATTTACCTAGGAGGATCAGCAATGACCGAACTCATTCATCATCCACTGCCATCTGACACTTTGAAGAGATTCAAGCATGACTGCTTAAAGTTTCTTGTGGAACTTTGTGTTCAAATAAGCAGAAGATTCCCACTTAGTGAAGATAGTGTGATTGCCAAGCTAAATGTGCTTGATCCGAACATTGCGTCAAACGTCAGTCTTTCGCCCCCATCGCTAACTCATCTTTCAAGTATTTTCCCAACTTTGGTACCGGCAACACAAGTCGAAGAACTTGACGATCAGTGGAGAAGCTTTCGACTCACAGCTAAAGATCTACCCATCGCCAGTGATATTGTACCACGGTACTGGTATGATTTACGTTCCATTAAAGACGGTCTTGATAATCCCAAATTTGCGCTACTCTCCGATTTTATGACCATTCTAACTTGCTTACCACATTCGTCAGCTTGTGTGGAACGTATATTTTCACAGGTGAATAATATTAAAACTAAAAATACTAATTCCGTAAAGTCTGAAACAGTTGCTGCAAGAATCTTGGCTAAACAAGCCATAACAAAAAATAATTCAGACTGCACGAGTTGGGAGCCGAGCAACGCATTAATTAAAGACTTGCAAATCGGAACAAGCGCTATGTACAAGAGGCGACTTCAAGGAAGCCAAACAACGATGACTGTAGAAGCTCGAATAGAGGAAGAATAACGTGTGGACTACATATGCAGTAAGTAAACTAGGTTTTACTTTATCTATACCATATTATGTACTTTTTAATTTTGGGGGATTTTAGCTCAATGTGGGGGAATTTTTCATACTAATCTGGGGGAAAAAGAAAAACCTCAGTGTCAGCCCTGGAAGGGAGGACTTGGGAACTAGATCTCGGCGACGATGTAGGGTGTTGGGAACACACATCTAGGTGTAGGCCCTAGGGCATAGGGGAAATTAGGGGCACCGTGATAAGAGGGAAAATTAGCGGCTTCTTTAAGGTGTTATATCGCGAGTGTTAACATTGTAACCCATTATCAACAGCGAATCTCCAGCATAAGGGCAAGTTTAATATCATTATAGTCTATGTGATCGAGAGTAGCGGCAGGGTAAATTTTGTAATTTGATTTGAACGCCATTAATTTAACTAAATTGTTCCGTGTGCTTATTTAATTACTCAACCATCAGGTATGTGATTGATCTGTAATGGTGCTCTATTCAAATAGGATATCATGTGCGGTTCATATGCCAAAATGTGGTAGATGACTCACATTTCCCATCTCGTGAATTTTAGAATACCATGTATTAAATTTTCTGTGTGTATCATTACCCTCATCTTGCCATTGAAAAGAAGTACTGGGAATATCTTTTAACATATCATGTATTCAGAGGATTAGAGTCCCTCTAGTGCAATTACGTGTGTATGTTGTTGCATTAATTAATTGTGTAAATAACACATATCGCCACACTAGAGCAGTAAAAATTCGGATCGAGCTCAAACAAAAAAAGTTAATTCTTTATTATTTTGCAGAAATACCTGCTATCTGATACTTGGTCTACCTGCCACTCGGTCCACCTGCTACTCATGGAGAGCACAAAACATGGAGAACACAAAACATGGAGAGCACAAAACATGGAGAACACAAAACATGGAGAACACAAAACATGGAGAACACAAAACATGGAGAACACAAAACATGGAGAGCACAAAACATGGAGAATCCAAAACATGGAGATTACAGAAGCAGAATACACATGAGGACCCATAAGCAAACTACACATGCAGACCACACATTTAGAAGACACAAGCAGAACACACCTGCTCTGAGAACAAGATGAGGTCTGACATCCGTGCTGCAGGTGTGGAGCCACGCCTGGAGGGCGAGCCTCTCCTCTGCGTCTGCTGCTGCATTTTGCCTTCTTTTGCCTTCTTGTGACGACCCCAGAACTTCTGAATGACCATCGCAGCCTCCTCGGGGTCCAGACCTTCAGCCTGCAAGGTGGGCAGAGAGCTGTAGCCACGTTTTTTACTGGCTGGACTGGTAATGTATCCAAGATTTCAAGCTGCCCTCATTGGTAGCCCAGTAACAATTGAGCACAAACTGGGTGGTTAATTTCTCTCTTTCTTAGCAAAACTGTACGAACTTGACGGCACTTTTCAACTCAAGATAAAAATAACTGGAATTTATGATTTCTTAATGCAACATTTACGAGTATTTCAGGAAGTAAGTTCACCTAATTTATTCCTAGAGTTACAAAATGTTAAGGTGATTAATGAAGGAAGCATAGTGCGCGAGAAAGCTAGTACGTCGTAGTTGAATTACGACTGCTGGTTGCAAGCAGCAATGTGGTTGGTTTGGTGCCCGCTCTCAGTTTCAACAGTTTCAACGCTGCACTTAAATATTATGACGTGTACTAGCTGCTACTTGTATCTATTAAGTAAATGACACGCGAAAAAGCATAATATTTCCTTCACTTTAGGGATTTTCTTAATGAATTCAGCACCTACATTTCAGACTGTAAGTTTGCTAAATATAATTACTTGCTAGATGTTCCTTTATCTTTATGATTCATACAAATGTATCTAAGAATAAAATATGTCTAGATATTAAAATACGTGACAGACGAGTCCAAGTTTTTGTTCGAAGTTTGGGTCTCAGTTATTGTTCATCGTTGTCTTTTGACAACTACTACTAAAGCCTCCAGACTACTACTGGTGCTGAACTTCATGCTGTACTCAACGACCGATGGTTATCTTTTCTTTTGTACCAACAGTTGGAATGACAAGTATTCGTTTTCGCATCATGCATGCACTGCAAAATAATATTGTAGTTTGACACCACGAAGCACCTCTTCACAGTCATAATTTTCATGTTTCTGCATGACAAGCTGGTCTTGTATCATGCACTGCGGCAAGCAGCTGTCTAGGACAAAATAAAGCAGCCGTTTTCCTCGCCTGTGCTCAGGTCCCTCAAGGTTGCACGAGGCCTAAGACCAACCAGAATTAAAATAAAGCATTGCTGGTCCACGTATATTTTTCATTTACTTTCCCATACATTCTGGGTATTCCCACAGGCTGATTAACAACCTTGATAACGGCAGGTGCCAGTATGGAGGTACTATTGCACGCATATGCTCGATCGAATGATAGAAAAACAATATACGTTTAGGTGGGAAAAAATTCAGTGTATCTATCATAATTATTAGACTCGATTACAGTCTGGGTATATTAGAAAAGAATTAGTATTATTATTATATTCCTGTTAAGAAAGAAGAATAGCAAGTTCACGTATGCCACGTGAGAACGACTGACGCAGGTGAGGGTCAAGTCAAGGTTACCTTGAGGGCTCTCTCTGCCTCCTCGGCCGTGTCGTGTGCCTCCACCAGAGCCTTGAGGCGCTCCTCCAACACTGGGCCCCACTCCTGACGCACTCTGAACCCTCGGAACCCTGGGGGCATGCGTCAAGTACATCACTCAACTGAATTAGTATTATTATTATATTTCTAGTTTAACCACCGCAGCCACAACAAATCACTGAATCACTGAATCACTATGCCTCAACCAATTAAGAATGTGTATTGTTTTGCTTATGAAACTGTAATGAAAGCGATATAGCGTCTTCAAAGATGGACGGTAACTGTGTCAGATAAGCTAGAGGGTTTAATGGTCTAATTACGGCAGGGTAATTGATACCTATTTGTGAGAGGAAATAAAAAGCAAATAATTAAAGTTGATTAAAAAATTATTTAAAAAATAAAGAAAACTGTGACATAAAAAATAGGATATTCCAAGCATTCGTTCATCAAAAACAACGTTGGAATTAAAAGTTGGCTAGAAATATGCAACTCAAGCTTGTTTAACTGACTTGGTGATAGTTTACTCATTGACGATCGAATACTGGATATATTCATTATATAGCACGATTTTCTCAGCTTGTGTTAAGTTTAAAAATTTACATACTGTATTTATTGAATGCTTTCATTTATTTGTAACAATAATTTGTCTGTGAAAGCAAAAATAATTAAGCTATAGAATAGCATTAACGAAGAAAGTTATGTGTAATCTGCATCTTGAAAAAACAGTACTATGATGACTAAATATTTTGCCAGAGCGTGACTAAAACTCCACAATAAATAGAAATCTGTAATAAAAGGGCAAGAAATGTACGATAAAGGAATACACAAAAACTCTACAGAAAGTAAACTCTTCAGAATAGAAAGTAAACTCCACCATAGCTGAACAAAAATGACTACTTTTCAGAAACGTTCTTAAGAACCAGAATACATACATGATAAACTAGAGATCTATAGAAGGTAAGAGAACTACCAACAATATAAGAATATGAGCTTTACAGGGTCATCTTTAGAAATCACACAGAAATATAAGGCCTACAACTAACGACCTCACTGGAACATGATTCCTAAAACGAACTACCTAACTAGAACATGAAATCGAAACACAGGAACACAGGCTGTACAACATAGAAACATGAGCTCTACCACAGATTAATATAAGCTCTAGAACATGGGAACATAAGCGGCATCAAACAGAAATATGAGCTCAACCACAAGGAAACCAATGGCCTCTACTAAGACTGACGCGTCTGGATGAGAAGCGCGGCGTCTTCTTCGCTCATCTCTTCAGCAGTTAGCGGTTTCCGAGGCGCAGCTTTGAAAGACAGCACAGTGAAAATTCTCACAGAATTCAATGGTCATAAAAGCCACATAGAACTCAGTGGCCGCATTCTAGTAATGTGGCCAAAGATGCGGTACGGAAGATCGGACACCACAGTGTTAATCAAGTCGGCATAGGAAGACAAATGGCCTTGCGCCTCTAGCCACTTAATTCTACTATTAACAATATTATGAGTTCGTTCACCTTATCTCTTATGTAACTTGAAAGTCATATTCACCAAAGACGGGAATGGAATGGAGGAAAAAATATGAATCCATACAGTAAAAACATGAAAAATATTCAAGACAATGTATATTTCAAAATCTAAGATTGAGATTTTCTGGGATGCAATAATCGAATACCAAAATTGGCTAACATTTTTATGTTCTGGAGCAAAACTGACTCCAAGTATTGATGGATAAACAAAGGAAATTTCTAATAGATTCTGCACACAAAGGGAAAAAAAGAACATCAAAAGGAAGTACACAAATTGTCCCTAACATTTCAATTTGAAACAATTAAAAAAACCTAGAACGACGAACTAATTAATACGTTTCAAGTGCGAGAAAAAATACTCATCACAAGACATTATATTTTGCTAAAAGAAAATAAGACATTACACAACTAAAAACAAACCACAGTGGCAAAAGGATTACTGACGTTCAGATTAACGGGACCACGAAGGGGATAAAAAACTTGAAAGGATCAGGATACGTGTCTGTCGATTCGAACTTCTTACAAATACGCAGACAAAAAATGTAGGTGCCACCATTTGTTATGAATCTGCTATAACATATTTACCTAACACAACTATTTGTGTATAAAACAGCATTTTCATCGTGGTTTCAAACATTTAATATTCGCCATATAAACTGACGATGTCATTCTGTCATAACAGTATGATTACACATGGTAAAATTGATTGACGCTCAGATTATGGTAAAATAATATATAATTAATAAACTCTGGCACAACCCTCGTGTGACTTGAAGGCTGACTTAGACAATGAAGTCACCACCACAGACAACTTAAAGCAACAATCACACTGAATTGTAGTGTTCACGGCCCATACAGCGCTACAGACAGTGCCACCTCCAGTGTTGCTCTATCTCCACACTTGCCTGCATCACATTGAAATTTTGTTTCTTCTAAAACTTCTAAATTCACAGCAAAACAGCCCTGATTAGAAAATTGTCTAGAGATTATGTTTTCAATTTCTGTCAACAGTCTCCTCTCACCAGGCTGAACATTCGTTGGGGGAGGAGGTGCCTTCTCCTTGCGATTTTCCTTGCCTGTCTTCTTGGGAGACTTCAGCTGCTTGCCCCCCTTTCCGTCGTGCGCCTGCCTCTCTGGGGGTATCTGAGGGGCAGCGTCGTCCGTAGCGTTCATCCGCTTGCGCACGAGGTAACCTCTCACATGTCTGGAAGTGCGCAAAAATAATGAAAACAGATAAAAGATCCTATTTTTGAGAAAAAATACCGACAAGCAAAGGAGTGTAAAGATAAATTTTAAGTTTAATGAAACGCTGATTAATGAAACGGTTTTGCGCTTCAACTCATTTTCTGACCAAGGTAATTATAGGTAAAAGAAACACATGAATGAACAATAATTATACTACAGCTTTTTTCCCTTTTTTGTATGGGGGACGAGGAAGCGGGGAAGAGGAGTCTGAGGACGAATCAGATACATGTAATCACTCTAACACCGAAATTAAAACATTTAATCTTTTCGAGAGTAAAATAAAATCCAGTGAAACGACCTTGTCCCTCTTGATGGCTTACTACTGTCCCGTGACAGCAACACTCCTTCACCTCATATCCAGGTCACACAGATAGCAGAATAGAAGCGAAGCCACGCAATGTCGGAGTTGCATCATAAAATATACATCATTTGTACTTTACATACATTCCATTCCGTGATATCTATAACGCATATTCTTGCATTCATTGTAGATATATTTTTTTGATGCAGCGTTCCTCTAAATCCTCTTAATTCAACCGTACCTTGTCCTATTCTGAACGAGTGTGATATGCTCTTAGCTAGACTCTGTCATTCATTCTTTTCAAAGGCCAAAACAACCTCAACATACAGACCTAAACCCTGTACAACTTGCCATAAAACATATCTTTTGCCAAACACCCTTATTTCTGCTTCAAACCAACCGTGTCCCACCGACCATAGTTCTCTTGCATCTCATCTTTAACTAATAATTTTCTCTTCTACTCTCAGTCCCCGTGACGACGTCTCCTACAAAACGCTCGCAGAGATTATGCTCTCGTACAAAGTATTCCTAGCATGAATGTCACCTAGGGTATACCCCTTACGTTGCCTCCTGTCTGCCATCCCTCACCAATCAATGACCAGTATATCCTCAATTCCTACAATTGCAGTGAAACCCGACTGCAAGTGTCGAAACATTTGACTTTTCTATTATATCTCTGTTTAATTCATCACATTCCTTGTGTTTATAATCTATGTATTTATTAGTGCCCATATTAACTTTTAATTCTATTCTAATATAACGGCCGAAAAATTCAATCACTGGCCTCTGCTAATTTGCAGTTTTCATGATCTTGGGCAGAATGTGTGTTCGTTGAGTAGCTCACTGGATCGGAATTGTAGTTTTGTAGGGTATTTCACGGTATTGTGTAGAAGACGTTGATATCATATTTTCATGCTCAATGTGTGTAATTGTCATGACGAGGTATTTATTTCAATGTTTACGGCATTGTATGGCAAGTTCCTCATTGACGTTTTGCAGCATAATGAAGCATGTGCGTCGGTGGAATAATTCTTAACGTTCAAAACAGCAGTTACTGGTAGTCTCGAGAGGTACGTATAGCGTTTTGCATGACATTGTACGACGCTTTTACTCATACTGTGAAGTGCTCTAGTTATTGTGCACGCCCCAATGACGGAGTCAGGGTGCTGCCACACGGTGAACACTCATAATCTCATAGCTCATGAAGGGGGGGTGAAGAGGACTCACTTCTGCAGGGTAAGGACTGAGGTGGCAAGAGCCCATTGCGTGCGCTGGAGCTTCTGGAAGCGCACCCGCGCCAGCCAACTGCGCACACAAGCCTGCACCCTGATGATCTGTCGCAACTGCACACACATACACAGAAGATTTATGACTTCAAGTTCAATCATTATCATTATTATTATATTCCTAGTTTAACCGTTTTAAGGTTGAAGTGTCATGTTTGTTTGCACATACCAATACAATGTGAAGTTGAAATGTCATGCTCGTTTGCACACCAAACTTGCAGTGTGAAAACTGGGGCGCGTTGTACAAACACAGGCGTGCAGTAAGTAACTTTTTTTCAATGAAATTGCGATTTAGGAAAAACAAACAACTTAAACACAGTAATGCACATGAAGTGAACATTATCTACTGAGATCAATGATCGACAAATTTTTAGGTGAAGGTCCAAATCGTAAGTGAAGATTTGTCTCTTAAAATTATCAGATTGCTTCTTGAAGAATATGTGTATCATAAGATATCATCTAATATAAGTAATTTCAACTTTGGATGTTGTCCAGTGCCTCTATTACCTGATGCTCATATAATCCGACTAGTTTAAATTTCCAATGAGCAAAATTTCTCTACTTATTATACATTCATCCAACACTTGAAAAAAAAGAGGCTTCAAAACGTGCATTTTACAACCTAGGCTACCTTTGTGAAGTATTATGTTTGTAGCGAGCTATTTGGCATGGTATGGTGCAAAACTGTTGGTGACAGACGCGTTTCTTGGAAGTGAATAATGATTATCATGATGGATAACGCCAAAACTGGACTCAACTATGAGCAGTGCACATGAATATTACTTGATCTTTGGAGTTTGGGGTCTAAACTGACATAAGAGTTCATCACTCTGATAGGTCCGTACTCGCACGGTTTGGGTGAAGATTATTCAATCTCTAAAGATTCATATTTACTATCTTTTTACTAACATAAATTTCAATTACTAAACTAGTAAAAGTATTCAGTGAGTCATGGCACATAAGCTTTTATCCTCCTATACTTCCTGATATGGTAAGAAAAGCACACACTTTCACGTAGAAGAGTACGATTACATGCAGATCATATGAAAGGCATAGCAAATACCTCCTTCTCGTAGAGCTTGGTGAGGAACTCGACGTGGTAGTACTTGAGGAAGACCTTGGTCTTGCCCAGTGCCCAGCCGTCCATCTTGAGGCGCACCAGCAACAGCCTGCAGTTGTCACGGGATGCCAGCACTCGCTCGTCGTAGTTGAAAGCCAGGAAGCAGTACCTGAGCATCACCATTATGTAGGATTAAATGTTTATGTCTTATATTGCCATTGAAGATGAGATAACAAATGGCTCAAAGAACTGTATTTCTTATTAAAAAAAACAATCTTTATTTCCAATCGAGTACACAGTACATAGACATTAGTACATTGGTTTTTCAAATTCTTAAGGTTAACATTCTAAGAGTAAGGGTGATGGTGAGCTCCATGCGACGATCCCGGGAGGTTGATGGGCGTCTTCATGGGCGGGGAGCTGAGTGCTTAGCGGGTTGAGTGCACGGCGCGGCGTACGAGAAACAACTCGTGTCCATGGCCGGGTTCGAACCCGCGGTCTTTCTACATGAAGCAGAGACCCGATACAGAACACGGGCCGCAGACCACTCGACCACGGTGAAGATTCTTCGTAGAGTTTCAAAACCTGTCCAGTAAGTTCACACACCTCCCACAGCGGTCCCCTCTCTTCATGCCCAAGTCTACACCAGACAAAGTCTACAAACCTCGTGCTAAAGTCCACACACCCTCTCCAAGTCCACACCCCCCTTCCAAGTCCAACCCCCAATCCCTCTAAGTCTACACCTCCCCTCCAAGTCCACACACCTCCGGAGGAAGTCTGCGAAGGGGATCCTGTGGCTGTAGCCGTGTTGCCTGATGCGGACTGTCTCCATGACTCCTGCGTAGCGCAGCTGCTGCTCCACCTGCAACAGACCGTGCACTGACATAAGTAATTCTAGCAGAGTAAACCAACTGAGACGAGGAGAAATTTATAGAATAGTTGTTTTAGAAGAAGAAAGTAGAGTCGTATCAAAATTCCTTTATTCTTCCACCATTACCACAACCCAGGAAAAGCGAGAAACCTGCTCAGGTATGCATCATAATATAACATCATCGTTGTAGCTCATCAAAGCAATTTCCTGTCATATGATGCAATTCATCTGTAAGGCCACATACAATGGCATGTAACCATCGTCAGTAATAATGACGTTCTTTTTTTGACGTTCTTACCACGCTAGACAATTGACCTTCCTTCTACAATAACGAACACGTCTTGGCAAGCACACATACACAGACACACATAGACACACAGATACACATACACACCTTGTCTCTATCGAAGGAATTCTTGGCTTTCGTGTCATTGGGCTTGATGCAGCGCACGAAGTGGGGGCTGCCGTTCACCATCTTGTGTAGGAGGTCCATGAGGGAGTATCTGAAGTACGTGCCCACCGTCTGCTGTGCTTTCGTTTGCGACGCTAGACCTCGGCTGTCGAACTGCAAGTACGCAAGATGGTAACATAAAATACAAGTATTTGATCACTTAGTACTGAGTTCAACTAAATCGACTACTGGAGCAACAGAGGAACCTTCTAAAATTTTCCCCGGTTTCAATTCCAGCAATGAATGAAGTAATCAGCAGCATGAGAGCATGTAAATCCACAAATATGTAACACATTCATGAAATGGCTAGCATATGAGAATTTTCTTATTGCAAACAAAACTCTGATAATATAAATATTATTGTTTGAGATATTGATTTCTTCATCAATAAAGAAGTATTGCAGTCTTCGATATCAAAGGAAAATGTCAGACAATTTCAGTACAATGTAACAGCAGCTGAACCTTCCACGGACGTTACGGTGAAGGTAAAGTTGACTCACACACCATCAACATTGTAAGGGAAAGACCGAGCGGAAAAAATAAGGACAATACAAGAAGTGGAAAAAACATCCCCAAAAGTTTATGAATGAATGAAGAGGCAAAAAAAAACATGTCAAGCTGATATCAGCTTGGAATGCTCCTTCACCTCAGATTTGGTGGCCTCACAGGCACACAGTGAAGTACTTTAGCCGAGCACGACACACTTCATAAACCTTCAGGGATACATAGTGATCCATCTATGCACAACTTGCTGGTAAATGAAATTCACATATGACACCTTGGAACACGCTTTCATTTAAGATCATGATCAACTTCTTTCACTGATTTCGGTTTTCCTAAGCGCCAGAGAAACAAGTGCCCGGCGGTGAAGCGACTAACTCGCTACAAAAAGACACACACTCATCTGCTTTCTTCAATCTGAGGGCATCATGAGGCTCTTCAGTAGTGAAGCGGCCTATAACAACTTTGAATTCATGAATTGGAGGTTTATAAGTTCTATGAATATTTATACATCTTTTATTTGGTGTGACCCACACTCAAGTTTTCTGAAAACCATTTTGTGGTCACACGTACATCGTATTTGCAATAGCAATTTTGTTCTTTAAGGAAAACTTGATGTAAGAGCATCTGACGTAATATTAAGAGCCCTTAAGTCTGCGCACCTTGTTGCTGGTGCTGGAGGGGGAGGAGTTGTACGAAGAAGGAGGTGACCCACGTGGCGTGGCGTAGTACAGATTGCCTGTCTTCGTCAGGGGACACTGGAACAGGAACCTGCAAAATGCATGCACCACTTAACTAGCGGCAAGCATAAGCAGGAAAATCGAAAGAGCTTGTATCTCTTTTCGAGATATTTCACATAGTGTCGTTAAATCTATACATGATACTACCCGAAATATGATGTATTAATGTGCTGGTAACAAAGTATACACACATTGTCAAGTATCATACTGAAGTGGTCTAGGGTGAAATAAGTATTCTCTATCCAGTGGGCTCCATCGTGCAGCAATTCTCTAATTGAAATATTACCCACCATTGCTTTCTATTCGAAGAAACTAGGCATGGGCATCAGCAACGCACACTCGCTAGACCCAGACAACATACCTCACTCAACACACATTTACTTTACGCAACTCATCTTGACAACACTTGTCGCACAGTGCATCATACAGAGAATCTTGAGCCATCCGGTGGTCCGAGTTGTTTTTCTACGCCATTATTGGCTGGTTTCCAGAACAACAAGGGGATAATAAAAGAAAAACTGCAGCGCATGAATTCAGAATCGCGACGGCAGTTCAGACCAGCTTACTAAATAGTTCACCTCAACAGTGGATTGACTTTTGCCTAGAAAGAAGTCGTACATAAATAAATGATTGGGGACTTATGCAGCTTTCACGGCAGAAACTACGTAATTAACATCAATACAACAGGATCATCAAACAAATAAAACTTTACATGGTGTGAGTGATCTCGTAACGAAAATATACGCACCATTACACTTAACTTAAAATAAAAATATATCGTGATCGCCTTCGAGAAAGACTGCACCTTCTAAGTCCCTCGTCTAGAAGCACTTGATAAAACACTAACCGTATAACTTCGTGTGTGCTCTGCCTCAGGAGGTGAATCACCTCCGTCGGGAGGAAGTTCTTGTTCTTCTCCAAGAAGTTGGACACGTTGTAGGTGACCTTGCCAGCGAAGTGCTGGATCGCAAACTCGGGCGCGTGACCCTTTGGTCGCATATAGAACTTGGACCTAATGTTGTTGTGGAACTTCTCTGCAATGAAATATAAACGTAAGTTCAAAAAGTGTTTCGAGAAAGAAATAATCCACAGAAATTAATTTTCGGTTTACTCATTGAATTTATACGCAGCTATTCTTAGCGTTTCTTGAGAATTGAAGCACTATTTGGAAACAGCATGCAGACACGCTACCACATTTCTGTCTCATCGTTAGCAAAGCGCACGGCAGCGTTACTTTCACGCTTTTGTGAACTACATCAAGGAACTCCCTCTTTAACCTCATCGAATATCTTTTCCAGGACCATGATGTCTCGGATTGACAATTTATGAGCATTAGCACAAAGCATAAGAGCTTAGCTACAGAAGCTCTTCTATTAGAAAACATTTTGACGATGAATAAATCTAACAAGAGTCGTCGGACGCTCGATGACGTCAACCGGAAACTATAGAAGCTTCTGTAAGTTGACTCGGATGCAACCTCAAACATTCGGCTATTGAAATTAATATTTCATCCCTCACTTCAGAACTTTCTTACCAATGTCTCATCAACAAAGAAAATTACCTTAAATGAAACTCTCCCACTCTTTAAACAAGTCAACTCCATGTGGCACAGTGTAACCAGGGGACTGGCGAGTAAAATATGATCATACTTTAACATATGTTTTATTCACTTATGTTCATACTTTGACTTAAGTTCCGCATGAGCGCTTACTCATGAGCGCCATTATGAACAAACATGTATGGTAAATGCTCCAATTAATGTTCCAAACAACTCTGAAACGGAAGAACATAGAAGTCTCTCAATCAGTTGAACTCTTAAACAGTTTCCTGTATGACGTTGATGACAACTGTGCACTTCTTACGTCTGCACCAATCATGAATATCCTACAAATGAAAAATTGCTCGCGCCTTCAAGTTTTCCTGTCAAGCTTAAAATCTGAGACACGAACTAACTTGCGAAAAGACATAAAACCATAAAAGCAAAAAGCCATAGAAGCGAACGAAGCCATAATACAAAAAGCAGCGTTGGTTTCATAGTTTCCAGAGCAGAAAAATCGTAAAATTAGCCTGAAAACCATCTGAGTCAACCGTGACCACAACAATACAGTACAACAATAACGTAAACCAGCAATCGTGACCAGTTGGACGACGCACCTGTGAGTGAGCTGCTGTTAGCCTGAGGGAAGCGGCTCTCCTCGTCCAGTAGAGCCAGCAGCCCCAGAGGCTTGGCCAGGAACATGTCGAGCACAGGTCTGTTGTCGTAGAACTGGATGATGTCCACCTGCAACGCGACACCGCTCTCTGGTCATGCTCGTCTCACAGGACCAGACAAAGTGAAGGTTACATACACGACACCACTCTCTGGTCATGCTCGTCTCACAGCATGCCAGACGATGTGAAGGTTACATACACGACACCACTCTTTGGTCATGCTCATCTCACAGCATGCCAGACGATGTGAAGGTTACATACACGACACCACTCTCCCGTCACGCTCATCTCACAGCATGCCAGACGATGTGAAGGTTACATACACGACACCGCTCTCTGGTCATGCTCATCTCACAGGACCAGACAAAGTGAAGGTTACATACACGACACCACTCTCTGGTCATGCTCGTCTCACAGGATGCCAGACGATGTGAAGGTTACATAGACTTCATAGGACTAGCGCGCTGTGCCCTAGTGTGCGACATGAGTGACTAGAGATGCAGGAGAACATTTCAAAGATTCCCAGCTCTTTCTTTTTCTGTCCGTAATGTATTAAGTTGTTCTTCGCTCTGTATTTGTTCATATTGAAATAAGTCTTAAATAGTTTTATTAACTCTTCTCCAGCAACGCATCTGAGACGTGATACTACCACAGGTGTAACATATCGATGAGCCTTTGAAAAAGTACATCATATTATATTGGTCCAAGTTTTTCCCCATATTTTTGCTTGAGGATCACACGCTGAATGAGGGGCAGTGAGGGGACATGAGCATAATGAGGGGCAGTGAGGGGACATGAGCATAATGAGGGGCAGTGAGGGGACATGAACACAGTGAGGGGACATGAG
>VCRD01002746.1:32310-67459 GCA_006783055.1 Trinorchestia longiramus
TTGCTGTTTTCTCTCTCTTTCTATTTGGACGTAGGCTTTTGAATTTTCTCTCGTAGTCTAGCCATTAAATGCGGTTTTGGAGCCTTTTTAAAAATGCTCACATTTGCCAGACGTAGCGAAGTGGTTTAGGGTCTTCTGCAGCTTGTGCATAGGAAAATATCCAGGCGATTGTTAGGGGAATCTTTGATATAACGTTCAAAATCAGGACGATAGCTTTAGGTACAATTTGAAAAATTTCGTTTCAAAATGTAATCATACTATTTATTGTATACTGTTACTCCACGACATGAGATGTAAGTTGTTTCATAGCCGTATTGCTTCGAAAAAAGCGCGAAATTTAAGAACATTGTTTTAATAATCTTGTACAGTAGTCAATAGATCACATCTGTTGTAACAATATCTGCGGATTTTTTTTGAAACTTTTTAGGGTGAATGTTTTCACCTTTTTTTAAATAACACTTTCTTGAAATATGATCATGACCAGGTTGCGAGAGTAGCTTAGTTGCAAGCTTGTCATTTTTCTTTCATTTTAAATTTGAATGTAAGTTTAAAACAGACAATAAAAATACACTTTTTACCCATTTTTCCCTTACCTTTCCTGAGCATTGAACAGCAGTATTACGTAATTCATAATACTTCGTTCCAAATAAGCATAGTTTTATTTTCAAACAACCAGGCAAATGTGGGCTCCGAAAAATAATAATTATTATTGCTTTGCGGTGCTGTTCCCTCCAGGATGCCAGCTTATCACTGAAGATGGGTCAAGGGAAAGTACAGTTGCATTCACCATTTCCATTTTGCCATTATTTTTCATTTATATTATACCAGTATTACTACTCATACATATTATGCCAGTATTAATATTTATACATATTATGCCAGCATTACTATTCGTACATATTATGCCAGTATTTTGTACATGCGAGCAGTTAGCATGCACAAAGTTTTCCTGCATTACTCGTATATATTAATCATGTAAGTGTGAAGCATGCAACTAGGTGTATTTTAAGCGTCTGTGAACATGTTGAACAACAAAATAAACTGTTCTTCAATTTTCATGTGTATACATACTGTATGAATCACTGGGTGTCGTAAAAATAGTTCTCACTCTTTGACCATTGTTAGAAGGAAACTAGACAAGGGAGAGAATATTCAAATTTTCTTTTATGTCAAAATTTTCTTGAATTTAATGCTATTTATTTTAATTTAACTTATTGGACTTCTGTCTGCGTCAAGAAACAACTATCAAAAGCAAAATACATAAGTAATAGGCTACAAAAGAGTACATTTTTGGAGAGAAACTCTCTAATTTTAAGAGAGATAGGGGGATGGAAACGGAGGTCTGTGCTCCTCCTGCCTTAATTTATTATTATCAGATTCATCTACCGCGCCTATTTGAATACTAATAAAAACAAGGGAGAAAACTTTCCCTCAAAGTTGGCAGACACGGCTTAGGCCATGCGATTTTTTTCAGGATGGTTTTGCGCAGTGACATCTTTTTAAGCGAAAGCCAATTTGCTGTGAATTTACTATACGGAAGATTTCGTACTAAGCCAGACTAATAACACAAAGTTACATTCTCATTCTTTCCTTTTTTCATCTTGAGAAACTCTTTACATAATTATTCTTTTTTGAATTGTATAACTTGTAGCTATTTTTTGGGAAAATCATCGTGAAAACTTGCTCGACATGTGCGCATATTTCGTGTGACTCACATACATTCAGCCACACTTCATCTAAAAAACTTCGCTGAAGTTCGCGAAGAGAGAGACGCCTGCTCGTGTATAGTCCACACTTTCACCGGTGAATTTCTTAACGGCTGGTACGCGTTTCTATTTTTTCGACGGACGCGTATCTCATCAGTGTAAGTATTGCGCAGTACGAGCGGCTTTTGTTTATGCGCGCTACACATGACTTCATCCGTAGCACAATGGCAGGAATTATGGCGAGCTTTGCCACCGACTGTGGCAGTGAGTTCATGTGGTAGGTAGGAACCGGAATGTGTTGAGCAAAAAGGAACGAGTTTGAGTGAAGAAAAGAGGTGAGAGGGAAAGTTCAAGCATGAAATTCTGTTGAAACTCCAACTTCAGAAATTGTCATTGTAAGTTGATGGAGAGAAGGTGATAATAACATACAAATTGAAACATTTAAAATTCGTAACATCTCTATTAAAGAATAATTTAATAATAAAGGTACCGGAGAAGAAGTTTCATGAAAGCATTTGCTTAACATGTTTTGAACATAAACTCAATCTCAATGAAAGTATAAGGAAACTAATGTGCAAACGCAAACACAAAGACCTCGGAATGCGAAAGTAAAAAATTTGCGGGGTATACGTAACGAATTTGAAATTTGACGTTGATGATAGTTTGGTCTCAGGATATATTTGTGTATTGCTCTCTCAATTGGTATACGAGAGAGCGGTATGAATTCACTGGCTTAATAATTCCTACATGCGTACTCCCCCACGCTTCCATTAAGTGATCAGAGGGTATAACTGAATTACATTCTGTAATGCCTACGACTGAAGTTATACGTAGATGAAGGATGATCCCATGGCCTTACACAGAACATACGTAATGAAATGATAAAAATCTAGGTGTCAGGAAACTTTTTGAACAAACATTTTTTGCGGCAATTTTCATCAATTTTTCACAATAGTGAAAGAAAAAAAAGGAAGAACACAGCAAACAAACTAAGGTATTAGAGACGTACCGTTAGATGAATATTGTACGAAAATCTTAGTAAGAGTTGTAAAATGCACGTGTTCGGAAGCTTTTACCAAATGGTGGAAGAAATATTAATTTTTGTGAATATTTCCATGGGTTGGTGGTTTCTCCCTGACATTCTCGTGTTAGGTTGTGTTGGTCAAATAGCTCCTGTGACCCAAACCTTTGCTAGAGATAAATTAAAATTTTTAACGTACTCCAAAACAAAATTTGCTATCGCAATTTGAACACATTATCGGTTTATAATTGAAACTTTTACTTGAATGAAGTGGTGAGTGCGCTCCTTTATATAATGGCTACACGGTAAAAAATATACTAAATGCTGTATTTTTTCTTCCTTTTTTCGCTTGCTCATACACAAGTTATTAGTGAACTATTTTGGTTCAAGTATATTTTTCTTCTCTCTGTATCTAGGTATTTATTAAAAATTTGCAATAGACTCGAATCGCTCAATAAAATCCATTTTAGGATACTTTTTTCTATCACCTCGATGAAGAGTGAAATGTAACAAAACTTGCATACGGATGTGACGCTTTCAAAAGTTTTGTATGCTGATTGAAATGAAATATCGAACAATATTGAAGGAAAAACTTATTTCCGTAAGAAATTTTTTTGGATATGATGTTAAATTCTGATGGTACATTGGATATTATTCTACTAGATGTAGCGACCTCCTATGTCTCTAAAAAATATTTCGAAGTTGTAATTATGTTTAACTAGAATTATCATGAAACTGGATTTTCTAAATTAGCGGTCATATTTCAGTATCACTAAGGAACTAGAGTTTTCGTTTAACCTTTCGGCCAACTACAAACTACAAGGGTACTGTAATTCTTATACCCTAAAATCGCTGTAACTTTAACCGCTAACTTTGTTATCGTAAAAATTTTTTTACTCCACGATGAAAACTGCAACGTTTTTGCAACAGCTCTCAATCATTAGATATATGCTACTTCCCTATAAAACCCTCCATTACACAATGACCATCGAAATAAGCAGACTTCAAATCGTGGCTCTCGTTAAAGCAAAAATTCCTTGTGTTTGACGAAGACCTGCGTCACCTCGATGAAACAAAAGTGTTTCTGTGCACTAGAGGTCGCTTTCAGGCCCCCCTTCAGAGCGGCAGCACCAAAGAAACAGCTCAACGTCCTACTCCCATAACCGTTCCCGACGCTTCTGTCGCTGCCGCTACTCCATCGATTTCCTGGCAAAGAGGAACAATAATTCAAAAGATGACTCGGTGACACAGTGGAGACAATGTTCCGCCCAAGCTTTCGTGGTTGCTGTGGTTACTTTTCATCTCTTTGCTACGTCGACCACCTCTTCCTCAACTCTTTGAAGTCTGAATACTTGAAGTCGTCTCAAGTATTGTAGTGTAAAGTGTTGCGTCGATAAATCCAGCAATGCGTCACTTTGTATTGAGAATTGACATTTTTATACAAGATAATGCAACTTAGCAAGATAAGTTTAAATTTTCGGTTGGTAGAGAGTTGTCGCTGTGATTTCGACAGATGAATGAACTTGCTATATTTATATAACACTCAATATTTTACTATCCTGGGGCACAAGAGAATGACACATTTCATTCAGTAGTCTTCAACATCAATTGAATAAAAATAATCGTGCTTCTTGATTCAGTGTTTTTCTTTCCTTGAAGTAGCGTATTTCTTTTGCGCTCTGTTGTTGGATTTAAAATTCCTCTTCTTAATTATTGTTGATGGCTTCGTTATGATTCGTTCTCTACAAAGAACAGAGCAACTACAGGATGTTTTTCCCAACCATGAACATAGTTTGATGTTGCAGTTTATTTCTAATAGAATCATAAAGAAGTGGACTTAGTGGTTATCTATCATTCTCACTTGGGGTCTTGGACGCTAAAATTTTGAACGGCCTCTGAAGTTTTCAACCTGATCTCCGCGACAATTTGACAACATTTGTGAGGAAGTATAATGTTCTGACTATTAAATACTTTCATTATTATTACGTGCTTATATTTCATTATTATTAAGCGTTCTTTTCCACAAACGCAGGCATGAAGAGTGAACTGGGATGCTGCAGTTCAAATGTTTCTTCCATCCCATAAATCTCGAGTCAAAAAAATATTTCGATGATAGCATATTAATTGTTCGCGCCGTGTGTCATGAGGAACAGAGAGCATCGGAGCAAGAGAACTTGGAGATCTCTTTCAGAACGTACTCGTTTATAATTAACCGCTTTCCTGACCTATGGAGAAAATACTATGGTATGCCAAGTGGTTCATATTCGTTTAGCGTTGACTGATTAATACAATTTTAAAACGTGAGACTCTCAGCTAAAAACAAGGATCGAGTATTATCTAATACTGTAGGACATGGAAAAATCATACAAACTAGTTTTCGCTATCGACGACGCGATAGAGAAAAAGCACCTACCTTAAATGCCATGAAAGATAGGACTTAAAATTATTATAGTTTTTCACCCGTGCGCTTTCTTTGACACTCAGTCCCAGACAGAACCTCACATTGACGAGGAGAGCAGCATCCTGACGCAGCGGCACCCGAGTGCTGCACGTCAATGAGCAGATGTAAGACGATGTCGAGGAATCCATCAGAGACCGAGGAACAGCACCAATTAGCTCGTCTATCTTATACAGATTGTTCGAATTAATTGAAAGCCCCTAGACTGCATCTGCTGCAACTGCTAGCTCTAGGAACGCTCGCTCTCCGCACTTCAACAATAGATCAATTTCGAAGCGTGGAATGGACTGCATGAGAGTGGTGATCGCTTTTCATGCTTGCACGAACCATGCTCATAGTAGAACGTGGACACTATCCCAACAGATTAACTAAATGTTTAAATAACAACATCATCGTCAGGAATAAATCAAATTTTTCTGTAATCTTTAATGTTGCAATTTGTGAATAATTGTACAGATAACCGTTTCTAATTCCAACTGGATTTTTTAATTATCTGTCTACGGCTGCCTTCCCTACATCGTCTGGTGTACCAGTGTTCTGTTTCATTGGCAATGTTATCATATTAATAAAAGGGGAACGAGGTCTTTTTAATTTCCGCTCAAAGTTTGCTTGGCCTGCCGCCCGTTCGGCCCCAGGCACGACGTCTGTTACATGATAACAAGTGTCTTGTCAGACTGTGACGTAACAGTCTCACAGGTCCGTGGTAGAGGGTGACAATATTAACTAAAGAGACAGTATTAACTAACATCACAGTATTAACTAGAGGCACAGTATTAGCTGAAGCGGCAGTGTTAACGAATGAATTTCAATGATAATATATTTGCTTAACTTAATTGCAATTTACAAGCTGATAGTAATAGTTTTTGTAATATACTTTCGCAAGATACGCTTCGATTTCATGGACCAGAAGTTGAATGAACAAATGACCAGAAATTGTTTCAACGGCGTGTGTATTAAACATACGGCTCTTGCTCAGTCGCATACGTGTCCAAAAATGATGATGAATTTCTTGCATTGCCTTCAGTTTTTTCATGAGCAATTTGCTCTGAGTTGATCATCGTAATATTATTGCAACCAAGTATCAACAACGTCATGTTAGACCATCATGATTTTTTGGGTGCCTGAAAAATTTGTCACAAGCTTCATTGAATTTAAAGGTAAACGTTGATGCTGACTTTAAATGATGTTTTCTGCTTCTACGTCGTAATTCGATAATTTTTTACTTGCCGTTTTAAAATTGAGTTCTATACATATATTGGGCTGTAGAACTAAATGCATTTAATTTGTTAAATACTTGCTAAAGTTGAGTGATTATTTTGTCTGGTTTATACTTCATGTTGAAGAGCTGATAAATTTCCTTTAGTATAAATATGACTTATCCTTTAATTTTCCTTTCGTTAACACAGTTTTAAATATCTGCAATTATAATCATTGCAGAGAATTAAAATACTTTATAGTGAAGTTTATAACGATAAAGAAAATCAGGGATGATTGCATGATTAATTTGCACACATCATTGACCTGGTCCTGATAGCTCATAAAATCTAATATTTTTCTTATACGTGTTTTGTTAAACTCTAGCGTTAACATTCTCACGGTTTCCAATTCAAATTTTCGAAAGAGTTTTAGCTACTTCATCCGTATTTAATTTGAATGATGTCCCTTGTTCTGGTAGTTTCATTTTAGTGAAAGCTGCAGCATTGGACATTGGTAGCCTAACACAGGTTCGTAAACTAACTCAAGGAAAATGAACGAGAACGCGATTCTTATTTCCTATTCAAGACGTCATTTGCCAGTTGATTGCCGGACCTTCGAATTCTTCCAGAGCGAGGGATTAAATCGTAGCAACTCCAATAAATTTCGAATGCAAGAAGCGTCGCAGCAAACAGGACCTTGAATCTCCTGGCTCTTGCTGTTGAAATGGAGTTGACTTCTGTTCTGAGCCTCTGATGAGAAGCAGACGATGTGGACGTCCGCGGTTCATCACCGTGGGTACGTTTCAGATATCCTCGTTTCACTAAAAGACTAAGGATACGTCTGAGCAGACCACGCTGTTCAAGAGACACTGGTATTCAAAAAGGGTAACTTAGTCTTCTTCTACTTTACCGTAGTAACAATAAGGCTTAATATTATAATGCTTCCAATTCTTGACATTCAGCTATAAAAGCAGTGTTGAAAATTCACTGACTTCGTGTCCTTCATCAAATTACTCGTAGTAACAGAGTTCACGTTCGCCTTTCACTGGACATTTCGTTTCTTAAAGTGTGCAGCTGTTCAGTACTTCGTTGAGCTGGAAGTGAGAAGATGTAGAACCACGTAATATTTAGCCCAGTCTGCAAATGAATGGAAACGATTTCCCTCGACCGGACGGGATTGTAAGCAAGAATGGCGAACGTGCTAAAGCTATTTGTTAATTCCTTTCTGGTCTGAAGAGTTAGGCTTCCCTTCCATTTCTTTTTCTTTAATCTACTTCGTTATTGCAAGTTACTTCTACCATTTGTGATCCGTGATCACTTCCATTGGGGTCGGCGCTGTTTGTGTTTTAAGAAGTTAAATAATAATGATCGTGGTAATATAGCGTTTCTGCTTTTTTTAGTGTAAAGCTTTTATTGACCGAATATTTTCATGCTGCCCATTACGGAATAAATTCATACGTAACAACTCACGGATGATAACTAATTTCGGCACTTTTTGAACACCAAGACTTTGACGATATCTTGGACTTGTTTCATTCTGAAGTTGAATAGAATAGAATAGAATGAGGCTATAGGAACGAACCTTCTGGCCCATTCTTGGGTCGGATAATTACTTCGATAATTATTCGGTTGTTTTACCCAAGTCCCATGCCGTATTTCTAGCCGCGTCAACCATGTCGGCAGCGGGATGCCGATCAATTTTACCAATATACATATGTATCAAAGATTCTCCTTTCAACATCAAGTTTGCAATAGAAGTAGAGAAGAATGAGCAGGTAGGCTTTTCAGGTGATCTCGTAAAAAAGTCTAATTCTAAACTAATTACCTCTTTTTACCTCTGTATTAATATCATATGTATGTGGAAATTTACGAACTGAATACATGGTATCGATACTTTCATGTTTCACCATATTTGTTTTCAAACTCTTGCGCAGAAAATCGTTTTGTTAAATTGGAGAAAATTTAACAAAACGATTTCCTGTTTCAGTCCCATGGAATCACGTTCAAGAATACTAAAAGGCCAAAAATAATGGACTAGGGTTTTATATTGTAACATCAAAGACTCGCTTTGCCAGTTGCACTGCCATGGAAGCTTTCGAAATGCCATTTGTGTTGCAAAATAGTGTCAGCAGTACATCATCTCTCTCTGATGATTAGTTGAAATTAAATTAAAAGATGATGAAAAGTGATTCTTTATTGATTTAGAATAATTCCTGCATGCACAAGTAGTTTTCCAAGAATATATCTTATTACGTAAAGAACATTGTCTAATTTACTTCATAATATTAAGTTCTTTAAGAAGCAAACCGGTAATTCAAAAAAATTATCATTCCTATTAATTCTATGACGTTTTAGGAAAAAAAATTCTCCTTTGATTATGACTTTTTAACTGATTGTGGATTAACGCGCTCTAGCAAACAGAATGTAAGGTCTTGCAATAAAAATCGGTCATTTTTATTCACTATGTCCACCGACCGACCAGCATGAATCCTGGATGTGAGTTAGAAGCCCTGAGAGCTGCGTCCGTCCGGGCTCAATGCAAACTGAAGTTTCCTTCACTCAGCAAACTTCAATAGAATTCAATAGGCTTTCTCTTTCAGTTCTCGTGGACGATGGTTGGAAGGTGATGTTAATTCGAGTTGTTAGGACGTCCATTGGCGCACTTTAGTCGTGACAGAGCTGCCTCCTGCAGACCAGCTCTTCAAACTCTGTGTCGGATCTGATGTTTATTCTCTTAAGCCAGTCCTTGCTGTCCTTGCTGTCCTTGCTGTCCAGCAGAAGTCCTGTGCCTTAGAAATAAGGTTTTACTCATTCCAATAGATGATGATGCTTGATAATGTAAAATTTCGCTCATTTACAGGGCATTAGCATACAAGAGTTTTGTTCTTTTTGATACTTCGTGACCCACCAAGAAAAGGGGTTTTGCTGGGGGTTAATGAGGCAACTTGCAATTAGGATTCATTCATTCTGGTAGATAACGAAGCATGTGGGTATCCTGTGTTGCAAAAAATATGTTCATTTTTGCCGAAATTGCATTGCAACACATTGCATTTGAGTAGTTAGAAGCAATAGAATTTCTGAGTAACTTCGACTAACGCAATTTCATAGTCATGCTAATAATTATTTGATCAATGGTATGCCATGGTATTTTTCCCCTGAACAGGAGTATTTTTTCCAGCGAGGTTAACCCTTTACGGAGAGACAGGATTAAAACTGTTTGCCAAAGCGGGAAAAACGATCAGCAATCTACGGTCTCCCTCGGTTGTATAATGGATGTTGAGCTGAAAGTGAAACTTAGATGTTTACGAGAAGTCTGGCAACGAGTTTTCTAAAGCGCTCTATTCAAAACGAAACAGTCATTTATACGTAGGTTTGGTGTAGAACTCTAAATGTACTATACCTGTGATTTTCACACGTACATGTAATCTCTTTCAACATTTTATGTGAATAATTTTCATTAAATGTACTAACATGCAATGTACAGCACCTTATATCTTTTTAATCCCCTGGCAGTTTTGGACGTTATCCTGATGGATTTGGTCTCGCAACTCCCAGCAAGAGAAGACTGTTATATGTCATGCAAAATTGTACGCCTGTTGGCTACTGTAGTTATGAATTAATCAGGCTCGTTTTTGACCATTCTTTCTTGTTGAGTGGAAGACGCTAATCTATTATTTCTTTTATTTTTTATGCAGCGAATTATAAGAATTAAAAAATGTAACTGAGGATCAAACAAAGTAATGATACAGTAACTAAACGATATAATCCTTAGAGTTGAATTGATCAGTAAAAGTACTGAAAACAAGCAAATTATTCTAGAGAAGCTTTACAACATATAGGCCTTCGTCGTGATGAAGGAAAGCACGGAAACACAAGGAAAAAATACTATAAGATATTACAGAAACAAAACCTTGGCGCATAGATAATCTTAGTGCAAATGGTTCACCAAGTAGAGAAGGTAATAAAAAGCTAAGTCCTCTTTAGAAATACTGCTGAGCACGGGATGGGCATTGATTTTCAAAAATAAACCTGAGATGTTGCTGGGATTACAAATACATTGATTTTAATCTAGGACTTGTTTTTGTACCTCACGACGCGTGAAGGCAGTTTTTAGAATCACGTTAATACAACATGGTATTTGTTTTGTTTGAATTAGTTTCACGCAAAAAAATATTCAGTCTGATTAATTTTGCCCATTTCTTTCCCAGCCACTAGCTTACCAAATTTTTATTTCTACTCGACGAAACCTTCTGGCAGGATTGATTTATTACTGTTTGATATTTCATTGAGCAATACATAGTTATGTCATAAATATGATTAATTCTCGAATAATTCAGTTATTCTGTCTAAAATGCATTATTTGAGCACTTTATTGTTCTCAATGCTAAAGAAACAATATGTATCGTAGATATTCGGTGACATTTTATAGAGCTGAATTGCAAAATATTAGCCAAAAAAGCGTCATTTCTGATTAGAAATCATTCATTCATTTTGTCCATACTTTATATGCAATATTTTTCGAAAAAATACTTGTTCTAAACCTGGAATATGATCAGTATAATATTTTATGAACAAATTACGAATGTGCATTCGAATTTCTACGCTTGTTTATCTTTTGCGACAGGTTGGTGTTGGGGCACAAAAATTGTTTAGATTCATGCTAGCTTCTGATTCGTTCACGCGATTACCTTCACGAGGCCTTCGATCCGTAGAGCGTTCACCGTACGAGAATAAATGAACAAGAATGTTCTTGATGTATCGCAAAATTCACTCGTAGTTTTTCTAAATTTATTACTCCACTCAATGAAAATATGTTCGCAATATTCTTAATCACTTGATTTCGTCAATTCCGCTTAAAGATAATGTGTTATTGTTTCGACTATTGCATTTTCTTTCCCTTCCCTTTACTTGATTTTTTCCATCCTGCCTGTCGTTTTATTTGTCTTTGATGGAGTCGGCGTTGCCACTGCCGATCATCTCGCAGCCAATACTTCTGATTCCAGCAGATCTTGCCTGTCGAGTCTCATCTGCGTCTACACCGGCGCCTCCACATCTGTTTTTCTGGAGGATGGCTGCAACATGGAAACCCTCTAGCTCGTCCCTCGATTGAGCTTCGCTTAGTCGTGTTTTAATGCTCTTGAACATACAAAGCAATTGTTTCATATTCAAATATTGACTTTCAATAGAATGTGATCATTTAGATAGTTAGGAATTGACTTATGTGACAAATGAATGTATGGTGATTGACTTAAATTTTTTCTAAGCTAGTTTGCAATTCTACTCGCAAAACTGAGAAATAAATTTCATTACGCCAGCTTTGAAAAAACCATAATTGTTCTGTATATTAGTTTTTATTGCATTTAAGTTTGAATTGCATAAGCATCATCAACAGAGTTTTTTCATACATTGATGCTAACCAAGCTTCTATTTCAGTCTTAATCATTATTAGGCAAACCTTATGAAATAAAAAAGTTTATGTTCACTGGATCTAGGTTAACTTGACACTAACTGAATCGCTTAGATTTTAATATTTTTTTATCAAAATTTATTTCGAATACCTATACAAACTACTAATTATTTAATTTCAAATGTTACCTAGTTGGTATACATTACTTTCTCTCGTATCCTGAATATCGACTTTCATTCTTTTGAGCTTCACAGAGTCTGCGTTATGGCGAACGTAAAGCTACAAAATATGAAGTTTTACACTCTTTTCATGGGAAAAGAAGCGTAAGTGAACTTCCAATTTTAAAACTTTTTATTTGAAAGCTCCGAATGACCATTTTCTGGATTGCGTCTGGCGTGACCAAGAGTTAGACGTTCTAACAGCTTTAGAGGCCTTAAATTTTTTCAAATCCTCTCGACTTCACTCAAAAATTATTAACTCACTCTTGATTCATTTTGCTCTAAAAGTTGAGTCAGAGTTCTTGAAATCTTTACCGTTTATTTTATTGATCGACACAACTAGCATTCAACTTTACTCCATTCAGAAACGCAAAACAATATTCATGACATTTATCCTACAGTTAAGCTCATAGTTTTAAATGCAGGAAAAAATTGTCAGTCAAAATTTTTTATTTCCTTAATTGATAGATCCAGTCAAAAGAATAGATCAATCATTTGCGTTCGTTAAGCGGTCATTGACATGAACAAAGAAATTGCACATGTTTGTTACAACTACACAGACACAGTCTCGTACAATCTTGATAACTTTTTCTGACTTCACAATAAATCTAAACAAACTGAAATGTTATGAAAATCTCAGTATTGATAAAATTATATAAATTGTGAAAATTATCTTCTGTGCAACCTAACGCGTACGAAAAACTAAATTTAATGATCGAGATTCAAGGTTCAGCAACCATCGTTTAATAGAACGAGGCATTCTTACACCTGAGCAGCACAGAATGTGACGTCTGCAAGTATAGTCATGTTGTAGCTACAGAGACTTAATTTTATGAAACATAATGCTAAAATTATGATCTTCACAGTGAGCCTTCGTTGCAATCAAGCGCTGATATCACTTTAAAAATGACATTCATGAATGCTCTGTTACACATTTTAACGCAGACATTTGATTGATTAGCATTTTCCTCTATTGCTTTTTCAAATTTTTCTTCTCCAGAATTGACAGAAGAAAATTCAGGATTATTCCTGCATTATTTCTTTTCAATCCAACCTTGAAAAATTTTGTTTCTTGTGTAGTGTCCTCAGATCTTACATATTTCCTAGTTTGTATATTCTGAGGTTCATATGTTTATCAAAAATGACGTTGCTGTTTGAAAGAACGCTCTCATGGCACACTGCCCTACTCATGCTGAAAATAAATGAATAAAATTCCATCTGGTGTTCAGTATAGCAGGCCTTACATTCTATTTCTGTATTCATGAGCGACAAAGATGACGCGAGTGAGTCCCTGTGGCATATCGCTTGTCCCTCAAAATCTAAGAAGACACAGCTCTGAGCTTGCGCGTATTTGCAGCAGCATTTCAATACAGCTTCAAAGACGCTAGCTCGCACGAGTTTTGAGGTAACCTCTCTCCACTGCAGCTTGCAAATGAACCTGCCTTGCAATGGGGAAGCTTCTGCTTCCTCTTCATCAGTCCCATAATTAGCATACCTTTACCTGTGAAAGGCTCTTGTACAGTCGCTCCAGCTCAGTTCCTCTCGCAAGATTAGTGCTAATGAAGTCAAAAGTTTTTAAAAACAAAAGATTAGTTCCTAAGTTTATGCATGTTGTGGTAAATGGTAGTAAGATGCAACAAGTATTTATATCATAATTTTTAAAAGCTTCCTTGTTGTGTTACAATAAAATGTAGAGATACAAGTACGTTCCTTCAAAGCATAGTTGATGAGTAATTTGTTTCTCACCGTAACTTTATTGCTCATCTTATGCAAAAATTGATGCATTTTACATTGTTCTTGTTCGAAAATCCAGGATTTTTACCTCGGAGTTCGTTGACTTTGGTCAATATTCAGAAAACTTGGCACAACACTTGTGTTTCTTGCGTTGTCAGCTTTCAGCTAGAAGCCAGAAAGCTCATAGGTTTGAAAAGGAGTAGAATAATGAAAACTGCTCTTCTCAAAGTTTAAGCTAAAATAAATAATCATTGCGTGTAGAAGAGAAGCTCAAAAAATACTGACTTGAAATGTATTTTTCGTAGACCGCTTTGAAGAATGTAACTTGAACCCAATAAATTTGTTGAAATGAGTTATTTTGCTTCTTCGTTTGTCAAATGCAAGGGCCACTTGAGTGATATGAATTAAAAAATAATCGTTACGATCGTTAATAGAATTCGACTTCCAGCACCTGATTATTGGCGTATTCTGGCCTCAACTTCATGCAAATTATACGCAGAAAATCTTATGAAATCGAGGATGGATGTGTCCTTTCCGAAAACAGGATGGAATCCAATTTATACGCGTGGATAAAAATATTATGTAATCTTTCGAACTGCTTTTTAAAAGATTCTTAATCAGAGTTAGAATAAAATGTTGAAGGTATGTATACCTGTAAAACGCACCTGAATATTCGAGTCACAATGTAAAGTAATTAGCATATTCATACGATATATTAATAAGTAATGAGAGCATTCCTTCAAATGATAATAAGTATTGTATTCCCACTATACATCTTGTGATAAGTATTATACACATTGATGATTATAATTCATGTATTCCCACTACACATACTCCAACAATGCATTGGATATTAGATTACTCACACTTCATCAATAATTAAGCTACTCCCACAACACATTCAAACTTAGAGTACAAACTCGGTACACAGGTGTACACCCACAACATATTAGGGTACACCCACTCCACATTAGAGTACACATACAGCACATTAGGGTACACATACAACACATTAGGGTACACCCACAACACATTAGGGTACACCCACAACACATTAGGGTACACCCACACCACATTAACAATGAGACTCACCACAAGGCTGGGCTGCGATGACAATGAGGAGCAGAGCGGCCGCTAGTGGCGCTGCTGTAGCGTTCGCGTGGTGGGGAGCCCGCCACATTTTTCTCCACTATATGCTGTGCTCTCCAGGACCCTCTGAGACTCCCGAATTCTGTTGCTGTGCCTTTGATTTCCCAGTTAGAGTTTCTACGATATCTCTTAGACTCATGAATAGCGTTCACTTCGTCCGTTTAGTGATATCTTATCGATTCACAGAATGATTTATATACTGTTCACTCATCGGTATGTCTTCAATTCGCTCGTTCAAACACCTTCTACTTGATTGTCAATGTCTCTGGAGATCACTTTTTGGTGTGCTTTAACTTCTCTGTTAGGTTGATGTTCAGTTTTCCGCGCGTTGTCACTGAGAAATTATTACGATTGTCTTCGCGGCCAACAATTGGCAACTTATTTCGATATGTCACTAAGGTATGAGTATGAAATTCACTGTTTGGTGATATTAGAACTTGTTAGAAGTTCACTTTTAGCGAATGAATTAAAATGAAATTCTAGTTTACGCTCTAACATTATGGTGAAGGAAACATTATTGTTAACGTAGTTGTAGCCCGTAGAGATCACGAAAATTAAAACACCTCACCAGAGAGATTGATTTCTGTTTATGATTGTGCAACTAGAGATAAAATACCACTCAGACCTATAAGAAACATAAAGGAGAGACACTGGTACAGAAATTATATCCAACATGGGTGTCGAATAAAACTTATTTGGTTATTCAATATACATGTTGTACCTCACATCCATGAATAATTGATATTGTATGTAAAAATCCAAATATTACAGATTCATAAATGACATCGTCATTCTTGATTAAGTGCCTTAATTTATATCTGTCGAAATGACAGTGATGAACATCTCTAAACCGTGACTGCGATTGATCCTGACGGGAGCTATAAATCGTGGCCACGGAGTCCAGAGACGACTCAGTAAAAGTCACTTTTAAGTCTTTTCGTATCACGTGTAGCTCGTAGCTGGCTGTTGTATTTCAGGGATTATAGCGTAGTTTGTTCATTTTCCTCTTCAATAATCAATTGAATAGTCGCGTTGCTTTTAGCAAAGTGCAGGTCTTGAGATTATGATGCAGTTTTACTACCCAGCTGTTTCATGTATAGTTTGTCTCAGATAAACTATAAATAATTCAGAATAAAATAATTACCCTTCAGTTTCGAGCTGTAATTTTGTTAAAACACGTTTATTGGGGCGCACCAACAAAACTTTAGTGTTTGAACATAGAGTGGTTGAACCTATTAAATCGAAATGCTGCTATGGATAATGCGAAACTATATTTTCATGAAAATAAAAGTATTATTAAGTCCTAGAAATGTTTTCAACAACTTTTTCTTGTGGATTTTCTCTGCATTTTGGTTATCTTTTTGAGTAAACTTAGCTGCGTTAGTTTAATGTTACGCACAAGCCGCTGATGGCAGAGCAATTGTCAATTCTAAAAGCCTTCACTTTACTTTGCATCACAACAGCTCACTGCGCAAATGAAAAAGCTCTGCGTGCGGAAGCAAGTGAAATGAACAAAAATTATCATAATGTTCATAAACTTTTGTGAGTTCGAGATAACTTACGATTAGTTTGTGCTAACATGACTGTCCGATCAGCGTAAATCTTCTAGTTATCTTCTTAATTGAACAGCACAAAGAATGAAACTCAAAAGTTTGTTGTCATTGGAAACAAAACTGCGAGAGGAAAATTGATTCAACGTATAAAATAAGAAGAAAACTTTCTTAATATTATTACCGACTACGACTTATTCGTAAATAAGCTTAGGCGAAAGTATATACAGTATGTACATGCGTTTCAGTGCAAATTATAAAAGTGAAAGCCTACTGTGTATAGATTCTGTGAATACAGTAAAGCTATAAATGGCAGGGCATATGTAGTTTTCGTACAATTAATAAATTCCCACACATGAGATTAAATTTTGTAGGTGTTTGAACGACTGATATTCACCAGTCTACATACAAACTTCCAATTTTGCTCATCACTTCGGGCAAGGCAGGTGTGCGCACATCTACTCCAATTATTAACAATGTTTTTGCAATTAAACAGCTTTCTCTAATGTGGGTAGGCCTCAGTACTTTAGAATGAATATACTCGGTAAAGTTGAAACGGAAATCAATTATTCTGAACTGATCATAGCCACGTTAGAGAGATAATATTTCTATACGTAAGGAACTTTCGTCTGTCGTTCAGGCTGGATGACTAAGTACCAAGTTTGTGCAGAATCTTTGTGTATTTTGAAAGTACTTACTGATGTTGGAACTTCAAACTGTTCATCCCATGCCATGCTGTTTCGTACTGTATAAAAGTATGACACTTGATTTGTTTCTTTGACTTAATCACGTTTTGATTCAATTTGTTTACCAACTTCATTTGTGTTTGTGTGTGTCTTACTGATTAAATCCAACTGAATATCACATCACATTGCTTTCTGGAATTGAATCTGCTAAAGAATTTTAGTGAAAAACTCATGTTTCAAAATATAATCAGAAAACTATTCATAATTCCTGTCAGAAAGATCACTCTTTAAAATAAATGTTCTGCTAATAAATTATTTTATTTCTTTAAAAGTTTGAAAAAATTGTTCATGGAATTATGATGTTCCCGCCCGATTTTCTCCCTGCGCTTTCAAACAGGTCGTGGAGCTTGAAATTAGAAAGCATTACCGTGCGGGAAATATTCCTTTAAAAAAATTAATTTTATCTTTTATTCTAATTATTTTGCACGAGTATTCACGATAGCATTTGCCTGCTGGGATATTTTTTTTGTCTCCTGACGTATTTTCAAGTCGCAAAGTATCCACGGTGTGAAAACATCCCTGTTGTTTTTTTTTTGCAGCGTAGGCAAAGTAAATCACGTCATTTCCAGAGCAATGTATCTGGAGAGCTGATAAGCCGCGCCTCTCTGCTGCCGGACGCGTCCGCATCCGCACTACTGTCGTCGCAGCTCACGACGCTCATTTTTGGGCCAAATAATTTTACACGGTGCTGAGCTCCCAGATTTCTTACTCATCGCGAACTTTTAGACTCATCCAAAAAATAATCAGAATGCTTGATTAACTCTGAACTGGAACACGGGCCAGATTTTAATTCTTGGTGTGAGAAATTGGAATACAAAGAAAGTGGAGAAATACGTATTATTATTGGGAGGTTTACATACAGGAATAAAAAATGAAATCGACTTCACACCGGCCCGTAAAGTTATTTCGGACAAATAATAAACTCCTAGTTTTAAAACAATCTTATCTCTACTTTGAATGTGGTACTGAGTGTCATTAGAAGGTTTTCTACGCACTTAATACCTGCGTACGGAATTTGGACAGTGATAATTTTTGTGATATTCGATTAGACGCAAAGTAAATCATCGAGTTTGTTCATAAAAACCATACATCAGCTAATATGACTGAGGTGGGCAGAAAAACAACGTTATTTGAAATGCTGCATTAGTTATCGTGATTGAGTTCTCCAGTCAACCGTAGAGCAGGAAAAGAAACAAACGTGTATATTACTTCACATTAATCGTGCGGGAATGCCATCAAAAATTGACTTGGTCAATGTATCGAGCGAGGTAGTTCCTCGGAGGGAATTTATCTTTTCTGTTATGGAATCTTCAAATAGCGAACTATAAAAATGATGTATTTGCGAAACCTGACTCCCTTGCGCTGCTCAGTGAACTTAACGATAATGAACCTTTGATTTTCAAATCTATTGGCTCTTGAAGTTTGTCATCAAAACTGATGTTAATATGACTGTAAAACTTGATGAAATCCTTGACTTAATTAGGATGAGTAACTGGAAAAAATATGAAATTCAATTGACACGAATGTATTTTGTTAAAAGCCATGTTTTTGCGAGAAACAGTCCTAACTATTTATGATCCAAATCTCAAATTCACAACAAACATCGAACATCAAAACAAATTCAATGATATCCGAATACGGATCATGACTCCCATTTGATACTAATCCTTATTTTAAAGAAGAAGCTCGAGAATCCGAGGAATTACAGGCTAGCAGTTGGGGGAGCTGAGTAAAATGCTGCAAATTGGCGCATGGCGATAGAGGGACCGACATAGCGTCTGTAACTCGATATTTGCTTGTGCTGTACCCCGTCCCTTGCGTATCATACACAATGTCAGCACTTTCTGATGAGTAACTCCGTCTTGCGTGATGTAACCATGTACGAGTTTACGAGTATTATTTTAATGATTATTAACGAGTGTTGCTGTTTTAAGGATTCAATTACTGTTGTAATGTTTATCTCTGAAATTCGGGACAAATTGAAGTGAGTCTGACATTGGAGAGATAATATGCGAGTAAATTTTGAAAGGTGTTTTGAGAAGTGGATGACATAGATATGAGTGCAAACGCGAGTTTATTTAATGATGTTCTAGTTTAAATTATTCGTACTCTTGAGGGTTTCTGAGCTCAATAATTTCACTGTCTCCAAATTGAATTTTGAATACAAGTATGTACTAAACCCATCAAAATCTAAGTACTTAACAGTTTTCATTTGAAATAAACCCTGCATTAATCTTTGAAAAACTGTGCTACATCACAACCTAAGATAATCATCAACCCAACACTGCACTCAACAGTTATGGAATTGTCAGAACATTTTACAGTTCTGCTTACTTCGACGTCGTTGGGAGCAAGGTCAGCCAATGAACAGACAGGTCATTTTGCATTTCTATTTTTGAAAAAAATGAGGTTAATAAAGAGTTAATTTAGGTTCTTTTTCACGCATCGATTTTCAGTGATGTGATAACTTGATAAAGAATGAAGTAGAATTAGTGTAAAGATTGACAGTGCGTGGTTCTGCTACGTAAATTTTCTATTTACTCAAAAGTCAAATGAAGAAAGAATTTTCTACTAATGCTCCTACTCCTCAGCCTAGGTCGCTGCAGGGCATATGCTTGCTCAGCGTTTCGCTTCGACCAATTTTAACGAACCATTCGGAGCCTCTAGCCTTAGCTCGGCTACAATCGATGGCTTCTTCTTCTTATGGCTGAAGAAAAATTCTGAATGCAGTTTCCACTTATTCACGTTTGGTAGCGTGGGCCTTAAGGGTTCCAATAATGCTAATTCTGCTGGAAAGATATTTATGGATCGGCAGTCATTTTTTCTTGGTAACAGGGAATATAAATTCTTTCTTTGAATTGATTCAAGCTCTGGAAATATCCATTTTCTATTACTTTTGTATTTATGCAAAGGAAGCGCTTCTCGAAAATTAAGTTGTCTTCCTCATATGGTTGAACATATTTTTAAAGTACTCTGTTGAAATTCTGAAAGATTTAATCGCAATTTGTATTTTTGACTATTATTTATTGGTTACTCAGTCTTCCATAATAATTTGACGAACTGATCAATATCATAAAAATATAAACCTCGTCCGTCATCTTCGTGAGCATTACCAAGCTTGACTACACCAACCGTGTGTAACTCAACACCATTGATCTAATACAGTTACTCCTATGTGAGTTCATTTATTCAACGTAGCCCTGTAAATAACTCCAGCTACCTCAGTCACAGTGAGAGTTGATCGATTCTACGACGGCTGGGCTGTAATCTACGGCAACCACCTTCTATGTTTCGCTCAAGGGTATCCACCCACTACAGAAATTTGATACAGGAAATCTCGTATGCTGGATGCATGGAAAACACGATTCACCAAAGACACCTATGACACTTCTTTTTGACGTGTTCGTAAAGTTACTTCATAAGTTTTAGCTTCGTTAATTGTTTCATTACTTTCGAAGTTGCATAAGGCAACCCGAATTATTGAAGTTTATGTAGAAGAATGATGACGGTTATCAAATGCATTAGATACAACAATAAACAAAACTCATGATAATGTTCACAAATAAATTGAGCTGTTTGTTAGCGAAGAGCAATTAAACATTGTCTTTTAGAAAAAGGTTCATAAAACAGTTTTTTAGTATTCGTACACAATTTTATATTCTAATTCGTTTTCAGGGTATTTAAAAAGATGACCTATACATATGAAATAAGTTCACATGTTCTTAAATTTTTCAGTTTACGCTGGTGAATTATTTCGACCATTTGAACAAAGCATCTGTAATCAATGAAGGAAATCATGAAAATTCACTGCCCACTGTTCTCTCTGTTACGGCACAAGGATTCTAAATTCTTTATTGAGAATAGCATTTGCTGAAAAACCTGATGAAGTATTCATGAAATATCTTTTCTCGTCTTCTTCAGTATTTCTTTGATAGCAAAATTCAATGTTCTACATTGGTGCAAGTAAAAGTTTATATGTATATATTTTTAGGCCTGTGTCCCTTTTGTGTTCCCTCAAAAAGAACCTTAGCGCTCTTTAACCCAATAGCATGCATTTTATTATATATTTCGGTTCATAGATACTAGTGGTTATTAGCATTAATCAATATACTGAAAGTTACTTGTAGGGTTACTTACCATTACCGAACTATTGTAAAGCATTCTTAATTGCTATGCTAATCACAAATCAACGTGTTGTTCTCCAAGTTTTACAAAATATTGTTTTCCAAGTATTTGTCTAAGCAGGTAAATCATTGCTCAGACAAATTCTGTTTCTAGCCAGTAGTAATTAGTGCCGCAAATAAAAGATAAGTATGTTCAGTTTTGAATCGACAAAAGTTTAACATGAACCAATTATTGCGTTTACTACAAACGACGCATTATTGTTCTTATACTACGTACGCTGCAAGATCAAACTGCAATGACATTTCTGCAATCGAAATCTATGTTTATCTAAGCAAGAGAATAATGACAAAAAATTGCGCTGTTAGTGATGAGTTCGAATTTTGGTTGTTGATGTACAGGTAATGCTTCTGATCAGTCTACTTTTAAATTGAACATCTCAAGCTAAAAATTTGTTCGAAACTTCCTCTAATGTTTGATGTGTGCTCATACCGTCAACAATAAATTGTGTCTGATGATTTATTTATGTAAACTGGGCTTTACACACTTACACTTGCACAGTTAAAAGAGTTAACGAGAAGCATATTTTACAACATTTGTTAATTCCATCATGAGTGGAGTGTTTTCATGAAGATTTAGGACATGTATGCAGAAATTGGAACATGAGTTTTTTTTTCTTCCCAATTTTGTTGTGTCTTATTTTGAAACAATGTCAAAAATAATGCTAATATCTCAGGCAAATGCAAAATAATGCACAATGTCTCTAATGCTAACTTTGTTGTTCCCAGACGAAACAGAATGTTCCTGCTGCTTTTCTAATCTAGGAGCATTTACATTGATAAAGTATGTATATGTTTTGCCTTATTTATTGTTATATAAAGCTTTATGCCCTATGAGTAATTTTGAAATACGTCAAGAATCAATCACGAAACTCACATTTCTTGTGAAGAAACAAACTTTTTTATTCTAGGTACATGTGCTCTGTGTAATATCTTCTTGCATTATCTCTTTCTTGAGGAAGCAATCAATGAAATAAATGTGACTGAAAGTGTCCGCTGTTTGATAAAAACTTAGGTGGTCAAGTGGCTTTAAAGGCTTACTTTATTGCGCGACTTTCTTTATTTAGAGTTCATAGTATTTTTTATGCGTGAGAATCACTGATAACATCATCGCCATTATCTGATAAATTCAAGTTGCGCTCTGCAGAACGCACAGCTAAAATCATAATTATTAATTCACGAAAAATTTTCATGTTCTTTAGTGACTTGTTCTTATCAATATATCTGAAACAAAAATCAATTCAATATGGGTCTCAAAAATGTACGAGTGCGGCTGATGAGTAAACTGTGGATTGTCTCAAAGGCCTCCCCTCCGAGGGCCATGCATTTAGCTTGCATTGCATTCATTCAAAAACCACAATGCTGCAGCTAACTCTGCCAATTCCATATGAACATGTTCAACTACTTAATTTTTCAGGCAAAGCTGCCTAAGTTACGATAAAAACTTCCCTCATTGATTACAACTGAGGAGTTGCTAATTGTTCTTCATCGGTGTGATATGGTTCTCACTCTAAAAAGTTGTTATGGTCGTGGCCAGTATTGCCATCACGCGACAGCAATCAACATTGTTATCACATCAGAGTAAGGTGTCCAGTTCACCATCCTCACTTACATTCCCTAGACATGCCAGCACCCCATCACATGTCAGCTTCTATGTTTACCCTAATTGTTGCACTTTCTTCTCTCAGGTCAATTTAGTTCTCTACAGGTATGGGTATTATTAGAGCCTTAATTCATGCGTGGTGGCTGTTCAGTGTCACCGAAAATATCAATTCATTGGCGTAATTTTTTTCAAGTTATTTGCGAAGTATAAGAATGTATCGAACTTATAAGCTGTGTAAATTCTGTAATTTTTTCGTACTTTTTGGAAATTTTAGAAATTGGGAGAAATATTAATTTTCTAATTTGAAACATCTGCCGGTAAATTTTCTTTTCTGCATATCCGCCATTAAATTCTGTTGAAATAGCAGTCAAGTGAAATCCACAAGCAATACATATCAGGAAGCCATATGCTAGCATAAGGATCGTGTCGATGTGTTGTCTTACCTTGGTAAGTGCAGGGTGTCGCTCAGAACTACAGCTGTCAATTAAAGACCCTTATATCGCTGCCTCATGTTGAAGTTTCAGGCTCGTTTGTTTGGTTACTTCTTTTATCTGCACACAACGTCAGTTTTTATTGGGTGTGCACGCACATATTCCTGGCTGCAAATCGTTCAGCTGCTCTCAGGGTCACAAGATGTAGAGTTACTTTCGGTACAGCAAGGATGAAAGTATAAAAATCTGAACGAGATTTTTAAGGTGAATTAAATCTGCGTCAGCATTAGGATCTACTGTATCATATTAATTTTTAAGCCCGTTAGTCTCTGGTGGAAGTGCAGATAAATATTTGGTCACCTTGAGATAACACAATCTACTAAAATAGGAGTCGCCTTACACTCATCATAAAAATATTTCACTTTATAAATTAAGATCGCTCTCATTTACCCTTCATATTTCCTGACTCTTCTGTTGCATGTTTTCCAGTCCTACGAAGCCCTAGTATATCAAACTAAAAATACATCTAAATCAGCGCCTCGAAATGCATTATTGAATGACTTTGTCATCTAATTCAAGGCCGGGCTTCAAAGCAGTTAACTGATCTTGTCAAATTGTTTTCTTTTCTTTCTTTTCTTAGCATGAAAATTCGTAGCACAAAATATAATTTTGATAATGTACTTGTCTGCCACTCGTGAAGTAACGGAATAAAATAGGTTTTCGAGCGAGAATGAAGTGACCTCATTCTTTTTTCAAATGAAAAATTATATTTTATTTTCTTTGTTCCTTCTGTAACTTTCTGTAATGTTGTAAGTCGTTCTGGTTTTACACTCTTAATTTCAGTATTCATTCACTTTAATTTTATTTTCTGATCATATTAATATCGATAATCGTGGGGTGAAATAAAGATCGTCGAGATATTTTGAATGCGTTAGCTCAAAAAGTGGAAATAATGTCCACACGTGAGCTTCACGATCACGACCGAACATCAAGCTTGACATGATGAGTTTGACGTGTTTTGTCCGGAAAAACAATTCAAAACTAATTCACTGAATAATTTTAAGCATGATTTTAGGTTTAATAATATTTGTATTGATTAAAAGTACCATCTAAAACACATAAATAAAAATTTCCTTCCTACGAATCGTGTTTATCAAATCCTGCTTTTGTTGTAAAGAAGCTAGCTAAACATATCGTATCCGTAGCAAATTAGTAATAAAAGTATTGAAGAAACTACATTACTACGTATAAAATTTGGAAGTTTCGAGCGTTTGTTCATTCTCTACAAAAAAAACTAAAGAACAACAAAACACGCTTATACGGAACAATTCTCTAAAACAACTGATAAAACACCTTTGTTTAGAACATTCCGTATATTCTGCTATCAGAAGATACAAAATGACCGTTTAGGGAATTAGTTAGTAACAATAACTTGAAAACAATAAACGTTGTAATAGTATGATATCTTATAATAGAATGGTCTTCAGAACACAGGATTGCACTCGGCCGGGGTCCGTGCTAAGTTGATCTGCGTCTCTCACTTGTGTTCTGTGGGTTGTGCCCATCTACTCGACTACGAGATGAACACCTCTTGAAATATTTATAAATTCTCTTTTTAACATTGTCATCAAAAGCAATTAAATTTAGTTAGCGCTTTTTATTCTTCGTAATCATTTTCGACCATGAGCAAAGATTCGAAACGTCTAGATTGCGTGTTTCTTTCAGATATTTCTTTCCTGCCTTCTTCAAGACTTTCGTTATTGAAGACATGAATTTAAAATTGTATCTGATCTTTTTTATGAATGAGATAGTTTACCTGAAAAAAAGAATTATGATCCCATTTCACAAATTTCACTTCTAAATAGTTAATGGAATGGAATAATCAAAGAACGGCATATGGTTAAAATTAATGATCACAGTCCAAAATTCATTGCTGAAATATGGATTTACGATATACAATAGACCTTAAACACGTGACTCTGATTTACGGTAAAAACACTGGAAGAATTGTACTCACCCGTTGTTCATTTAAAAAATTTCAAATTAAGCGAGTTTGTGTCTATATGGACATGAAATATTGAGCCATTGGCAGCTCACCATTGACTTTTTGCTCTCTATTTCTGTGCCTCCACCAAAGCACAAAAACTTGTGTCCCTACATCAATATCAGCAGAAGCTTAGTCTATTCACTTCAACGGTGCTTTGCAAGCTAAACCCGCAATTAGCTGGCAAGGAAAAAACTTTTGCAGTAGATAACTCGTGACATTGCATTGATATAAAATTGCTACAATGAAATGTTTATAGGAAACGCTCGAGTTGCTGACTTGAACTAACGACTTGACTGAGGAAAGTAGGGTATTTTTCTATCATTGCAGTTTGTTCAATGTTGAAAGTTGAAACACTAAGGTAAACACCAAAAGTATTCTCGTAATTTCTTAAAATGCTTGCATAGGAAGAACATATTCTACTTAAAGGCATAAAAGAGGTCGAAAAAGTCTAGTTAAATATCTGAGCTAACTTCCAGATCAAAATGCATGTACGATGAAAAAAGAGAAAAATTGATTACTAATTGCCTTGTCTTAAACGCATAGTAAACGGTACGATAAAGGATTGTATTTTGCTCGCATTTCTTGGTCCGTTTCTTTGACCTGCACGTTTGTATTTACGTTGAATCCAATTCTTGTTCTAAACAGACGTACATTCGTTACTTTTTATCATCACAGGTAAATGCTACACAGCTGACGTATTTTGTAGCGTTAAAACTACTCTTGAGCATTCTCACTGCAGTCTGTGAAGATTCCTTCTCCAAAAAATGCACTACCCATGTTGAGCGAAATAAAAATGCGAAATATCAGGCTTCATAAAAGTTGTTTGTAGTGCTACGAGACTATTTATTTGAAGACATAAAGATAAAGGGGCTCAGGAGTTGTGAGGAGTGTTGTCACGGACGGTAAACTAATGTTCCGAAGCAAGATAGCAAGATTGCTGTGTGGCGCAGAGGAAGTGATTAGGGCGTGTAGTTGAAGCGGGAGCCAAAACGGTTCTGTACGGGCCCAAGAAATGATTGTGCAGGAACAGGTCTTTAATTAGCCTTGATAACACTCGATAGGGGCATCGTATTTATGGCAAGATAAAATGTACCTTGACACACTATGATGGAGCAAACTACAAGTATAGTCGCATGGAAGAGACGGACATGAGTTGCGCAGCTTTATAGCAAGCAGCTCTCACTTGTGTGCTATTAGTTGGGTCATAATTCTTGGAAGAGAGTCTCAAGTGATCTATGTTGCAGGATGTAAAGCTAAATTCGCTGTAAGCGTCCTTGCAGAAGCTCTTAGCTATGAACACCGGAGTTGGGCTCTACATCCCAATAATGCACCTCAAGGTTCCCCATGTGAGAAATTACATCAATTCATCATTTTTATAAGGATGAATGGCAATAGTTCAAGGGAAAGTTACGTTGATTTATTAGCCCCAACTTTTGAGTTGATACGTTGTTGCTTATTTACAATCATTCCACTTATTCAGTCACAGAATTTTTGTTAACTGCCCACCTACAGCAGCGGCTCACGTCTCATGCATGGATGTGCAGGCTACTAATAAGGGGGTATTGTCTGAAGTGCATAGCGTGCAGGCGCTGGGACTTCATTTACGTCAAGCTGGGCTTTACTTATGCACGAGTACACAAAACACTAACATTTTGTGGTGCGCTGGAACACCGTAATTAGTAGCCCTGCACAACCGCAGTTCCGCTGTTAAACAATCCCTCTCCCGGTAGCAGAAAGTGTCATGAGGCTAACGTCATGGTTATAAATTCATTTGAGTCCTTATATGGCTCTAAATTAGTTACTGTCTTTAATTGATTCGCAACAAAACAATAACACCGCAAACAAGGCATGTATCCGCTTTGTCTTTTTTTTAGGAGGGAAAGCTGATGAATTAGACAAAATTTTAGTGGGGATAGATTCTGATTTAACATATTTTCCTTCTTTTAAAACCCTGATTTGAAGCTGAACTAATTGCTTGTTCACAGACTGTATGATAAATAGGATAAGAAAAATTAGAACAAGTGTTGCAGTAAAGAATTTTCAGTTCTTGTATGATCATATGTGTTGTAGTAGCATTTGCTGTTTTAAGATACATAGATATTCTGAAATAGTAAGGTATCCGTCAAGTCTCTTTACAATATAACAAATTTATTACAAAAGCGAATGAAAAGATTCAAACACGGAAATTGTTACAAAGTCAAAATCAGCGTAAATTTTAAATTTTTTTTACTTCATTCAGTACATCTCCATGAGGGCACCATTAGTTAAACGAAACGCATCAAGACGGTACTAGATTTCTGGCCGTGATCGGTGGAGCAAAGCCTCGTGAATGATAGCAATGACATCAGTAATTCTTTGCTTTAGGTTAGTAATGCACTGTGTCTTGTGCACTGTTCAATGTGGTAACCCTGACGGATTGACTGTACGAGAGAACGAGCAAAAGCATGTCTTGCATTATTTATACTTTCCTCAGATGTTCTTGGTCGTCCACTTCTTCCTTTGTCTACTCCTTCCTCCATGAATTTATTGGATTAAATGTGAATTGACGGACGTGATGGTGAATCTCTTCCATATTTATCTTTGTAGTTTATCTGAGTATACATATCTAATTTAGAGCTTTAGGGGTTTATTCAAAAATGCCTTTGCCTTTTACATCAACAGGATGCCTGAAACATACAACTGGAATGTGACCAATTAAAATTTAACAACCACTTAGTACAAAAACATCAATATGATTAAAATATCTTATCATTTGCATCTGTAATATGTTTCTTAGGTTATAAAGAGACTTTAGGGATGCCCTAAAAACATATATTTCAAGATTTTGTTGCTTAGATTCAATTTAATTTTCCCATTTTTAATCAATTCTAAAGACCCATCCTCTCCAAACCAAGCTCGTAATCAACATAAGAGGAGTGTTAGGAAGAAGTGAGTCATTAGAATCTTGATTAAATGAAAGTCAAGGATCATCAGTTCTAAAATATTTATGAACCCCTGCTTTAGAATGTTGCTTCAAAATTTGTCAGCGCTTCCTATTCAAAACAGACTCAATCAACATTATATGAATGTTAGGAAGGAATCAACGCTTTCGAATGTTTCTTCGGTGGCAGCCAAAACTAAATGCTATGATTATCTTCAAAATATGTAAGAACCACCGCTGCATAATGCTGTTGCCATTTTCGTTCTGTGAGAATTGTACGGGATTGTTTTGCAATGCATTTGGGAGACTCAGTGTAAGATCCATGAACTCCTGTACAGAAAAGAAGGGGATTGAAGGTAAAGTATACAGATGGTGGTTGTCTTGGCCAGAATATTATGACGATGTCCTGCTCCTCAGAAGAATCCCTATCTATCAAGCTCAAAATTTGTTGCTCAACTTGTTGAAGGCTATCATGCGTGTAGGCTTGCTGCTTAATTGCTTTTTCTTTCGCTCGCTTGTATACTGACTGATAAAGTGATCGTCTTCACGATTGGCACGGTGTGTGTGTGTGTTGATTTCCCCTCATTGTGTTTCGTGTCTACCAGACGCCGTAACTTGCTTCTCCTTTCAGCTTTGACAGGCTGCTCCTCTAATCTTTTCCTCCACCATAATTTTTTGTATAAAACGTTTATGTACATAATTACTACGAATAGAGTTTTAATTGAATTAAAATACTGAAATTTTTGGTGTAGAATAATGACACAGATAAAGTTAGATATCTATTAGCATGATGTGTGCAGCGTCATGCTAACGATACATGTGATGCCTTAGTAAAGTTCCATGCACAGAAATGTATTTCTTTGCTATTAAATTAACGATTAAATTGGATAAATTGTGAAAGCAGTATTACTGTCAGTTTTTGTGTAATTTAATTCTTTCAGTTTCAAACATGCTACTTACTTGACCGAAGGTAATTTTTTTCTTTACTTATGTTCATCTGAAACAAAGTTTGTCAAATCGTGTAATCATTCTAATTCAGTCGGAGAATGCAACAGGGTTGGCCCCGATGGAGTTCCCCACTTCTCGAATAGAGAGAGAGGTAAATAAGTCAGCTATTCGACAACTAGGTTTACTGACGCATTAACCCTTTTGTAACTCGGCAGCTTTCGATATCATCAGCTACGAAAGGCTGAAGTTTTCATTATAGTCAAACTCGTTGGTAAATTATCTTATTAGCTCAGTCTGATTTGCAACAAACACAAGCCAACCTCTTCTTGATCTAATATACATTTTCGTCAGCATTCGGCGTGAGGACTCCTCCGCTTTTTCAATATTCTTTCCCGATTCCCACCTCCAACTGCCGACTCAAACTCGTGACTGAGACTCCTAATACGTATAAAAAGACACGCAAATCAGAAAATTCTCAGGATTGTGTAGATTTTTGCCGACTTTACCCTCAAAAAAGATATTTCTCACCCTATTTTTCAACTATAATTCGTTGCCCAGGAATAATCGTTTGTAGTTTAACTTATCAAATATACGCACGGAAATTACAAATAAAAAATTAGTACTGTTTTCCCACTCAGCGAACTCGTGAGTGACAATTTGAGTTTCTACAGCAGTCGTCTACAGCGGTAATTGTCAGAGAAGAGGAATGGAACCTCTGCCTCTGCTATTCCGAAGCTGGAATTGGAGCTCTATTTAGTGTGGATAATAAAGCACGGAATTCATGATACAACCATGAAGTTGTAGAGAAACTGGTCACTTATATGACTTTGAAACCATTTAACTTATTGGATATTTTAGAATCATTTCGTTACTCAAGGTTCAAAGAATCACCCTGAAATTTGTGTCGCAGTACGGAGTTCCTCTTGTACTAGTCCTTCACTGCCAACTTGTGGACTAATCTCTCTAATAGAAAGAAGGGCTGGACATCAACTTGCTGATGTTTCTCAGAGATAAGCGTGAGCAGCTGTGTTGTGGAGGGAGTGCTCATGGAAGCCTCAGTGGCTGCTGGTCTGCCATGTCTGTCCTGTACTCACGGGACAAATCATGATTATTACAATTAGCATTAATACCTCATTGGTTTAACCATTGCAATCACAATAAGAAACAAAGGACGTGGTTGCCCTAAGTTAGTATTCTTCAAGGCTATTAGCCGGTAAATTTCTATAACCGGTTTCTATAGCCGGTTTCTATTTCTATAAGGAACTGAGATTATTGGTTATTGATAATCTATCAGTGTTGACACCTGGTCTAAAGGCCTCTTGGAAACTTAATGTAAGGATTCTATTAAGAAAATTTGGGTTATTACGCGACTTACGTTATTGAAGAAATATACATAGTGCAATAATTACAATCTTGTTCTTTTCAGCGTGATTATTCCTTTTACGATTGCAATACTGCTGTTTAGAAAATATTCATTTTCCTCTATTACAACATAAATTCTTTTTCTCTTCATGGAAAAAAGTTTTGCATTTGTAATTTTTATTTTTTACTGAACTTGTAGGCTAACTCATTATGAGCCATCGTGCCAGTAGGCACCGTGCAAAGTATGCAATTCTGCACATGTTTATATGATTTACTAAATTATTTTTGTGTATATATAGCAGAAAAAATTTCACATACATGATGTATTGTTCTTGTATTCATAATTATTCTTGTTATTTTTCCCCATCAGCCTGTTTTTCATGCCCTGCTTCGTTATTCTTTTCGCTTTGTATATTTCGCTCGAATAAATTTACTTCGATTTATTTCCATCATCAGTAAAAATTTCACAGACTTCTCTTCCAGCAATATAATTTCAATAGGCACGTAAATTCACATCAACATTAGATAATCATCTCATTTTCATTCTCACAATAAAGAAGATATTAAAACCAGAAATGATTTTACTTTCCAAGAGGAAAGTAAAAAATAGAGGAAAATATGCTTTAGTTTTCAATTACAAGTTTGTCTTCGTATCCTCGGCATAGGTTTGAAGTCGAATTTCTTAGTGTCTCTGATAATCATAACCAATGATATAAAGCAGAAATTACTTTTATTTCAATGAAAAAACACTTTTCCGCTCCGAAGGGCTCTAAATAAGCACAAATTGTTATTTTTTGCCATATAAAGTGGCTGTTAAGGCAGTTTCATGTACTGCAGGCCGCTGTTTACAGCGCATAAAAACCGTTCATTTAGGTTCTAGTCTTTAATAAGCCAAATTGGCAATTAAAAATTCTCTCAGAAATCACGACTTGATGTCCTTCCACATGCAGTTCCTAACAACAGCCGTCACTGGCATAGCCTCTAGTTCCTCCTCTAGTTCCTCCTCTGGTTCCTCCTCTGGTTCCTCCTCTGGTTCCTCCTCTGGTTCCTCCTCTGGTTCCTCTTCTGATTCCTCCTTTAGTTTCTCCTTTAGTTTCTCCTTTAGTTTCTCCTTTAGTTTCTTCTTTAGTTTCTTCTTTAGTTTCTTCTTTAGTTTCTTCTTTAGTTTCTTCTTTAGTTTCTCCTTTAGTTTCTCCTTTAGTTTCTCCTTTAGTTTCTCCTTTAGTTTCTCCTTTAGTTTTTCCTTTAGTTTCTCCTTTAGTTCCTCCTTTAGTTCCTCCTTTAGTTCCTTCTTTAGTTCCTCCTTTAGTTCCTCCTCTCTCTAACACACCACATCCACATTGCCAGCCGCCGTGCCATCTGTGTCATGTAACTGTAGACCAGAGACACTCCAGCCTCTACCATATGACCGCTGCGAGCTCTGTATTATTCCGCCTCTCTCTTCGCGCTGCTTCTCTTTTATACGCAGCTTCATTTCATCGCTCAGAGCCACCGATCACTTTACTTTTTTCATTGAAATTTATTTTATTTTTAGGTTTATGTTTGCATTTGTGTAGTGTGACTAAAATAAATTCAGATCATATTCGGGGAACAATAGCTATGAGCAACATCCCTAGTTTTAAAGATGTTATCATTAAGAATTAAAAAACATTTATATGTACTGTACACTTGATTTGAAACAAAGTTTCTTTCTTTCTTTCTTTCTACTCTTAGTGAGTGATCAAACTCTGAGTAAAGACCACATTTCCATTTTACTTGGATGACCTTCTTTCCCTCGCTTACAAAATAACTATTCTCTTCCATTCGTTAACCAATTTATTATTCCGTTTCCCTTTCCTTCTTTCGCAGATTTCTCAACCCTTCTCCCACTTTATAGAGTAATGAGCTTCAATTAGTATCTATTCTGAACTGTTAGTTAACAAATTTCATGTATTAGACATAAAGCCTAGTTTCATAACGATAATTTGAAAGACACTTCAACTACTCATCTGGCATAACAATCCTTATAGCATTACTTAGCTTCCTCAAGTTTAAGATGTACTTTTGAAACAGAACATGGAGCAGTAATTTAGTTCATGACCAAAGGTGGGTGTCGTAATGCTGATGTCATTAGAATCCTGTTGAATCTTTCCGACTGAAATACTTTTCAAGTATAAGAGACAAAACGAGTTCAATTGAAAGTCATTTACTAGAGGTGTTTAGTATGATGGAAATATGAGGTGCGTTGTTTTGATGAAATGATCCCCACAGATCACATAATAAGATATCATTTTGAACTTAAGACCAATTACTAACATTAAGATACTACACAGCATTGAAAAAGAAAAGGAGATCTGATTAGGATTCTCATCAACAAAGTGTCAATTTAAAAATGAGAGGAACGAAATAAGCATTCAGGACCACCAGCAGTAGTTGAAGTATATGAGGTTTGATGTGGTAGTTTACATAAACCTAATATCCATAGGCTAATGCTCATCAAGTCGAAAACACTAAGTGCCGAATAATTTTGTAAAGAGAACTTGACAAGTGTGTACTCATGATGTACATACAAATACCTTGCAGTTAATAGAGATTAGTTTTTAGTAGTTTTTATCACCCATAAATGATTGCATGAGTATGATCGAATATTCATAACTAGATACACATGGTAAAGAAGTTAAGATGTTGGAGCACGCACGACACTGCACTGCTGTCGTAACGTTCCACTCTTTATTATTCCTAATGACCGCGACGATTGTGATGTAAATGGCACGATCGTTTCCAACAAATATTTTGCAAGTCTGAGGAGATGGAGACATCGGTCCTGAGAACTTAAATTCATCAGAGAACTAGTGTTAAAATACAACACAGAGGTTTTTTTCTTTTTTGTAGTGCTCTCAATATTTGTCAAAGAACAGTTTTTGAAAATATTTCATTTTATCTATTAAATTCATTGGACATCGCAAGTCTTCAGGCGTCATTCAGCTCATGTGTTTACTATATTATATTATCTTTCCTCTTTGGAGTATTGCAGTCAATATTTGTTGGTGTTGTGGTATTTACATGACCGTGTTCTCCTCCTAAATTTCCTTGGAGTGGTTCGTGCGTCCAGAATTGATTTAAGGCCGTGAGCGATGACTGCTCGGCGCTAACCTCCGCGGCGGTGGCGTGCGCTTGTTGCGCTGCAGCAGCTCTGCCACTCTCTTACTGACCTGCAGAAATTTTACTCAAGTCTTGGGTCCTTTAAAATAAAATGGAAACGAGTTTGTTTGAAAAGCGTAACTTGTTTGGTGCATTGATGATAGGAATAGAAATTGTTCAAAGAATACAAGTGTGTAGGTGGGAGCTAGGGTAATTGTTGTCAGAATCGTTTAAAAGTATAAAAAGGAGTGGTATAGAGGCTTGGCAATTTAATGCAAAGCCATTCTAAATGCATAAGCATGAATATATTAGCCATTCACAGCTAAATAAAATGAATGGTCAAGCTTAAATCGTAGCTGAAAACCTTAAACATAATTCTAAACCGTTCGTAGCAGAATGTGTTTGTTTAGGGCTCTTCTTCTACGACTCCATGACTCAAAATGAACACATAGTAACTGTGCTCTTGATGCGGTTGAAAGTGAAGTGTGTACCTTATTGTGCACATTCATTTGTTTAAATAAAAATGATGTAACTCGCCAAGAAGATGACTTCACGTAACAAATGTTTTTAATGTTGCATTTTGCATATCCCGATGCATTTTTAAGGGCTCATAGCATTTCGAAGTCCATGGACTTCAGCTCCATTGGGTCAGTGGACTTTATTTTTCTCAAAAATAAGGAGGCATGATCTTGTTTTTATCACAGAGTGACTTTACTTAGGAGTAGGAGCATCCTTGAACCCTAACAACTGGGAGTGATGCGTCGCATCAGTTGGACATTGCAGTTTTTAAGGACACTCGTTTGTCTTGAACATCCATGCCGTTGGCTCCTAGAAGGAAGTGCCAACATTTCAAGCCTACCAGTCATCTTGCTCTGTCTGTTAAGTAGTGTTAATTCAGAATTAACGCGACTGTGGATGGCATGATTCACTTTTGTAGTTCAGTTTGCAAAACTTTATAATAAAAGTTCATTTTTGAAGAATAAGAAATGTTCCTTCTGGGGTAGTTTCAGAGAAAAAAAGAGGCCGTAGGAGATCTGTCATTCTAAAAGAATACAAACATCAATAATATTAAAAAACTAATGTTGCTTGGTATTTATTTTATTTTTTGTCTGTTTCAACCGAGGTCAGAAAATTAGAATTAGAAATATTGTTATAATTTGGAGAGGATTTCATGCAATGATTATTTGCATTCCGATTGATCAGTTCACAGAAATTTTGTGCCCTAGATAAATAGGTACTATTGATGAGTGATATATATATATATATATATATATATATATATATATATATATATATATATACTGTATGTACTGTATATAAAACTGTAATTTCTTTCTTGCAGGTAAGCAGCA
>VCRD01002747.1:0-30003 GCA_006783055.1 Trinorchestia longiramus
GTTATTCCAGGTTGGGTCCACCGGCATCCTCTAAGAAAAGTTTGGGAGTTGTAAACGAATCTATTGTTAGGTTGTTTTATATTATAAATAAAAGACGAATCTTCACCCGACAGGTTCGTGTCATATATCTAGGAAGTGATAGAAAGAAAGAATAATGAAGCAAAAAATTTCCTTCGATAGGAACATAACCAAATATTTAACCCTAGAACTACAAATGGGGTCAATACCGACTTCCTTGATGTTTGTACACATGATGTGATACACTAAGGCTTTGAATAATGTTTTGAAATTTCTTAACTCTGTCTAAAATATGTTAACAATTAAGATATTTAGAAAGGAAAACTCACTTGATATATGACCAAACCGTTTTAATTTTATTCTTCTGTTACCGTGGGGTCTATTTGAACCTTGTATATTTTATGGAAATGTAACTTGTGATACATGCTTCACGATTTCATTACACAACTTTGATTTCTAGACTATTCAAACATGATCCATGATTGCATTGCACATTTTAGCTCTCTAGATGATGTAATACATACTAAATCATTGCACTACACAACTTGATACGGTACATATTATTATACAGAAAAACGAAGTCCCTATTATCGTCACAGTACACCCTGGGAAGGACCTCACCACCCATCTCAGACAAACACACACAAACTACAAAAAGCTAACTGGAAAAAGTTCACCAAACAAACATAACTTTTTGCAGCCCTCAACACCAACCCCATAAATGACATAAATCAAACAGTAGCAGAATTCAACGCTATCATCACAAAAGCTGATAAAAAACACATTCTCAAAGGTAACAGAGAGCATCAAAACCTAAACTTCACACATGAAGTATATAGACTAATAAGAGAACGTACCAATCTCAAAAATTCACCCACTCCGCACACTTGCCAAACCACACGATACATCCGGGATCTGAACGATCACGATCATGGGAAAAATTACTAAAAAGCAAACAGGAAATGAGAAAAATTTCGTCGAATCACTAGACCACAAGACAAACTTTAGTAAACTCTATAAAACCATTAGAAATATAACAAATTCACACACAACGCCTCCCAACCACATGCAGCAATCACCACTGATGTGAACATACCCTCAAGAAGGAAACAAGCATACACATACACTACTATGCTAGTATTAGCAAGGTACACACCACAATCGAAGACAGGCACACGCACAGACTCAAACACGGGAAATATATTCATTCAACTTTAAATGAAAAAGATATACCTCAATATTTTATTCTAATTGTTCATCTTCACAAGTTAAGCCCAGTATACATTAGTGAAAACAATTCGAAGCTTCACTTGGTTTTTCTTAAGGTTGCATGAAAAATAAAGAAAAGACTTCGTTCTGCCTGTCTTTCTTTATTAAACCCCTCCGCTCAGAAACTCTAGCTCGGTGGTCTTGAACCATTTTTAATGTCCATCCCTAGTGGTGATTAAGTGGATGCTGTCCACCATCACCCCAAGAAGTCTCATTAAAAATCTGACATTTTATTTTTTAAATCTATGTTTCATATCTAATTTCGATGACCATGTAAACAGAAAAAACAGTTTCTCTTATTTTTTATTTAACTTTTATATATTCATCCATACATTTACACACATCTCCAACTAATGGCATTGTTAAATTCTATCTTTAAGACATCTATTTCTTAATTTATCTATACGATTCATTTAATACGTTTATTAAGCGCATGTTTAACCTGAATTTCGTAAATAGAAGAAATAAGTCACCAAAACGGCCCTTTTTATTTAAAGCTAGGGATAGTAGAAATAATTTAATTTTGAACGTACAGCAACTATGTGTATTGAATATATTTCTTTTTAGGTTTCGATACTATATATTTCCGGTTTGATGCGACACTTCAACTTTGTGAAACGAAACAGCATTGCGATGCAAATATTTTAAAAAACATTGTTTTACGTGCATTTTCATGCTTTGTTTAGACGATAAAGAAAGATTGTAATGGTAGTTAGAATTTCTTCAAAAACACATGGCCGAATTTTCTCAATGCTACCGCAAAACAAAATGCATCCAAACAACTTTATAGAGAAAACAAATTCTACGAAAACATTTGTAAAAGCTCTTTCAAACTCACAATTCGCACGGCACTAAGATATAAGTGAAGCCATGTAAACGTTAAAGGAGCTACGTTCATGTCTGTGTTTCAATGCACATGTACGGGAGCCCGTAGACATGTACGTATGATGTTCATACGCCGTGTGCATCAAGTACAGGCACAGACAAAGCACAGGCTGTGTCGTTGTAGTTCAGACGCAGGGTTGCCACTGCTGGGTTTTTCAGCCCCGATTTAGGTAAAACGAACGACTAAAATATGTATATAATTATCCATCCATGGTATATATAGTGAATTAATACAATATACTACATACATGTATAACAATTTACATATATAAACCGTAAATTATACTAAGAACTGGGCTTAACACGTTGACTCCGAAGTGGTACGTATGTGGGCCACTTAGGTTAGGTTCTGTAAATTTTACAGTGCCTTCTAGTAATAATATATACAAAGTGAAGATTTACACCGGCCAGGCAATCTGAGGCAACGTGTTAAGAACCCAGCTGTGGCAACGTTGGAACTTCCGAGATGGTAACACCTTGCTTCGGAGTTAAACACATTCAACCTTTGTCTCTACTTGACTGCAGAATCTAAAAGCACTAGATTTAGCTCTGAGCTGGACTATGAGGAAAACTTCACTGAAACTAATATAAATAATATTAAACTGTTGACTATCAATAAAGATGAATATACATCCGTTTTGGGCAGTTACGCCGCAATAATTATAGAAGAGGTGGATAAATTTGTATAATTGTAGAAACATAAACTTAGTCACATTTGGTCAGACGTTCAGTTCCGCACCCTCCAGCCCGGTTGAACATAGTTTCTGTTGCATAAGAATCAGACTGCTCTGTCGCTAGCAAGCCTTCTGTTAGCATGTTCATTGATTAGGATGTCTTTCAGCATAGTATTTGGTCATGTTAATTGCAAATTAACATTAAATCATATTATTATTATTCATTTTTCCCCAACACGTTGACTGCGGTTGCCTAGTTGGTGAAAATCTTTACTTCTTACAGTCATTATCACTAGAAGGCACTGTAAAATTTACAGAACCTAACCTAAGTGGTCCACCGTTGGGGTCACTCCACGACAGCGCATATCGCTGTGTCCAGGGGTTTTGGAAAAATTTTAGGTATTGTTTACATTTCAATTAAACGGTAAATAGTGCAATATAAATTCACACTTACCTACTTCTAGGAGTACTAACTGTACTCAATCGATTGACACTAATATATTTTGACCACTCTAGCTAGTCCCAATGACGAGTGTTGCCGAGATGGGATGATTTGTTTTGGAAGATACCACTGTGTTCGGACTGGTGGCTTTTACACTGGCTAGGTTTCGAGTTTCGCCCGCTCACCTCTTCTATTTGTCACTGTACGCAGTGGTGAGCAAGTGATGGTAGGCATTCGAACACACGCGATTCACTTTCAATGTTTTCTTCCATTTCGGCAGCTAGGCGATTAGGAGACTGAGTCACCCCCCCCCCTCCGTCATTATGTGGGGAAGGAGNCATGTTATTATTCCTACTTGTTTTAGTATATTAATGCATACGAGTAGGCCTGTAGAAATCTATTTCGTCCACATATATGTTGTCAAAAAATACGTAACAAACAATAATTTTATTAACAGCCCAGATATTTAATAGAGCCCGGTATTGAAATACAAGGCACAACCTAACAAGGTAATTTTTTGATAGAGAAGCAAACGTTCGTAATTCTACGTTTACCTGTACTTGTGTCGTTTCAGCAGCAGTTTGAAATTTTGGTTTTGAGTAGTTTTATTTTCAAACATTTTTAACTTTGACTAACAATGAATTCATACCATATATATTTGAATTATATGTAAAAAAAAACGAGGCTTTAAATCTTATTAATAGGTAGAACTATAAGTACTGTGCACTTTATTCTATCAAATTTCATCCGAACACAAAAATATTTTCGTCATCTCAATCTTTTTAAAAAAATATCTATTTTGAGCTGTATTGGGTCAAATCAAAGTACAATGTCTTCAGCAAGTAAAGACGGTATACTTTTACATGGTAAAAATATAGATTCCAACAAGCCATATATATTCATCCACATTATTTGTTTCAGTACAATATTAAAAGTAAAATCAGTGCGTTCATCTCTTGCCAATGTTCTGTCAGCAGCTTGTGGTCAAATTTCAACCAATACCTTCATAAACCAACGCAACTTTGATTTTATCTTTGTTTATGAATGTGCGAGAGATGCATACATACTTTTGACTAGTTCATTTTAATGAAGTATAATTTGTTGCATGTTTTTCAAGTCTGAATTTCATCTTCCAATCATAAATGATTGGAGCGATTTTTTCACTTGATTTACAAGTGTTTTTGCTCTTCATTTTAAAGTAAGTTCGTATACAAAGTATGTTGTATTCTACCAGTCTCCAAACCCTCTCTGCGTGAAAAAAGCACTTGTAAATACTTAACTATGTCATGAGCTGAGGTTAACAAAATGATAAAAGGGATCTGGCGTGCCTTCCTCCTTGATTTATTTGATGAGGCAACATGTAGATACCTCGATACGCCTACCGTGTAAAAAACTGGAAAAACATCCTGGCACTCGTGAATTTAGTCCTGTGGTTTCTGATTTTTACGAATATTGGATGTTTGAACAAATCTTGCTTTGGTTTAGCATTTCTTTGCCCATTCTCAAGTTTTCTTAGACGTTATATGTGACATGAATTCAAATTCGACTACAATCCAGAACTACAAGAGTTTTTTAGTTCAATAAAAACTAGTAATTTCGCTTATAAAATGTTTTTGTTAGTTTTTTATTACGAAGATAACTAGTACGTTTAAATTCAATTACTTCGTTAAGTATTGATTTTTCACATTATATTTGATACTCTGAAAAGTACTTGCTGAGGTACTTTCGTATGCAGGACAGCTCACCGGCGCCATATCTTATTTGTGTGAAAATCATTCTACCCATGAAATTTTTTCAACGTGTCATGTTAGCAATGCTTAAGCTCTCTAGAGCCTCTAAATATTAAGTTAGTGAATATAAAGGTAAATTACTCATCTTCATAAAAAAGAACACTTTTTGATAGCTGTTATGGTAGTTCGAATAAATACCGAGCATACGATTTGGTAAATAAGAATTATCAGCTGAGCGGCAAGTATTTAATGTGCTCATTCGTTTCGAAACCTCTGCCAGACTATATATAGAAGCGTGAATGTGTTGGTAAATTGACAGTTTCTGTCTTAGCTGTACAATAATAAGGAGCAGTGTTAGCAGCCACCTTCCAAAACACTTGTAAACAAAATGTGACAAAATATTTGTCCCACGAGAACGAAATGAACTTATTACAAAAATGTATTGATTTCAGATATATTTTCAGAATTCTTATCTCAGGCATAGTTTTCCTGTGATTGCATATCAAATTTTAGACAATTATTCGACAATTATTAGTCTAATGCGAGATCGTTCTAGTACCCCTGCCAAAGCAAGGACTGCAGTACTGTAGTCAAGCACCTTCCTATTCCTTGTATTTGGTGTCAATAGCAAACTTTGTGGATAAAAAATTCACTGCACATGCCAGATCAGGCGTTCTGCCACGTCATAAACGTGCTCCATCAAGTCATCAGGGGGATGCTTATTTTTATTACTCAAACAAATTCATTCATATCGTTCTGCAGAAAGTACTCAAGCACGGTGGATGCATTAATTTCGAGTGCTTTTAAATCTTCTACCAAAGATTGCATTTCCCTAATGTAGGGAAGTAGAGAAAAATATCTTTTAACAATCTTATTTCTGACTATCGTTAAATTGCCTCTTACTTCTGAGTAAGTAGAGAAGCGAACGCTTCTTGTAGCAGTTCCTTAGCATCCTCATAGTTCTATTTATGAGCTTACAAAAATTTGATTAAGACTTTAGGAGCATTCCTAAGCTGTTTTTGCACAAAAATTCTTATAGCTTGTCAAATTAGTATACTTACACAAAATGTTTAAAAGTTTAGATCAAACTTATTCTAGTCCTCCTCATGTGTGTGTGGAGTGTCCGTACTCTGTTAGTGGTACCTGAGGCAGCAATTCAAAAGGCAACAGTACATGTCGGCCAAGTTTGCACGAATGCCACGGCGTGAGTACTTGGCTCCGCGATTTCTAAGGTGATACGAGCAGCAATAAGTTTACGGGGATAGTCAGCACAAGTGTCGACTCCTTCCGCAATTCTCCTTCATCTGCTTTATGTAAGAACAATAGCTATGACATTTTAAGATCAATGACTCTAAGGTCGTTGTCTCATGACCGAAATCGCATGGCATTGTGAAGTCTTTCATTTTTGGAACACGAATTAACATTAGTTACAACACCATTGTAAGTTCTAGCTATTTATGCACGTATATACCTCCGATTGTGTTTAAAGTATTTGAGATCCATTACTGTCATTTAGAGTTAGACGGCTGACATGGTAAGCTTATAATTACGAGTTCACGTCGAGTCCCACTCACCAATTCTGTAAATAATCTAAATTTACCAGCAGTTAATACACGACCTCAGAGCTGTCGATAGCGGAAACCGACGCAGTAACGGAAACTCCTCTCTGTTCCATTTTGGGTTTCATTTTGGGAATGACCAATGGGAAAAGAATAATTGGGTTCAATATTACGTCTCTTATATTATCAATAACTTATTAGTAGAAAAGATGACTCAAGGAGCTCGGACAAACCGTGTCCTGGAGTTATTGACGGATTATTACATCGGTAACNGCACTGATTTTACTTTTAATATTGTACTGAAACAAATAATGTGGATGAATATATATGGCTTGTTGGAATCTATATTTTTACCATGAAAAGTATACCGTCTTTACTTGATGAAGACATTTTACTTTGATTTGACCCAATACAGCTCAAAATGGATATTTTTTTAAAAAGATTGAGATGACGAAAATATTTTTGTGTTCGGATGAAATTTGATAGAATAAAGTGCACAGTACTTATAGTTCTACCTATTAATAAGATTTAAAGCCTCGTGTTTTTTACATATAATTCAAATATATATGGTATGAATTCATTGTTAGTCAAAGTTAAAAATGTTTGAAAATAAAACTACTCAAAACCAAAATTTCAAACTGCTGCTGAAACGACACAAGTACAGGTAAACGTAGTATTACGAACGTTTGCTTCTCTATCAAAAAATTACCTTGTTAGGTTGTGCCTTGTATTTCAATACCGGGCTCTATTAAATATCTGGGCCGTTAATAAAATTATTGTTTGTTACGTATTTTTGGACAACATATATGTGGACGAAATAGATTTCTACAGGCCTACTCGTATGCATTAATATACTAAAACAAGTAGGAATAATAACATGATTAAACATATACGAGTAATAAGGATAGGTGTCCGATGAGAATGCTGCAGAATTAGAAGCCGAAAGTCGTTGGTTGCGTAGCCTAATTATATTAGTTATATAAAGCAAGATTTATTGAACGTGAACTCAAGGTTTGACATTTTTGTTTGTTTGAATAGATAAAAACAGGATAATCTTATTGTTTTTTAAATATTGATGATATTATTCTTCATTTTTATTTATGTAGCATGTCTTCCACTATTTGATTAAAGTTAGTAAGCATATTATTAGCGATTGCATAAGATCTGGTTTTTGCATAGATTGTGTTTGTATTTCCCCTGTGATGATAGCTGAATGTTACATCATTATTAAACATAAAAATAGAAAAAAATATCAAGCTGTGTTGGCATAATTTATTTTCTATGTTCAATAAACAGTGGCATTTACCGTAAACCAGTGAATTTTTTTCATGTGGCTAAATTATTTAAGTTTAGAAAGTGTGAGACGTCAAACCGAATTAAAACTAATGGGTGCTGCCCTCAGATACACTTCACAAGATCAGATCTCTCATCACCGAGCAGTTAGGGAAAATGAACTCATTTTGATACAACAAAACCGCAGCCAACTGTAGAAAAGGTATGTTTCAAACATTGCAGATGGTGAAGCGCGTATATGATTCGTAAAGTCTGTACAGAGTTAATTGAGTAATAAAGTCCTCATGCTAAAGTGTTCTCTTCATTGTGACACACTTTTACTCGGAGGAGTGTTTCAGAACTAAAACGCTTTCAAGCGTTTTCGAGGCTCTCAACTGTGCTCGAACGAAACTTAAAACAATTCTTTTATTTTTTCATGTTATTGGGGAAAGTTCATGTAACGTTATTCTACTGGATCTTATTCATTGCAACTTATGGAGAGTAATTATAACTGAGTGGAAAGTCGAAAATTACTTAGGGTATTGCTGCTCGCCGAATATCGTGCAAGTTATTACACATAATAAAGTGAATACGAAAATTGTTTCCAGCATGAGTTCTAGCAGCATTTCCTAATTTATTAGGGAATACAGAGGTTATAATATATTTTAAGAAAGCTTATGCTGAATTCATTCCCATTGAGAAAAAATTGACCAGATGCATAATGAAAAGCTACATTATCGTGTGCTTGTGTTGTTTTTTACTAGTGTCATTTGGATAGAACAGTCATGCATTGTTGCATTATGCATACTTTATGCGTGCAAGTTTGTTTGCTATGAATACTTTACTGGGGAAAGTTAAATGTATCTCTTGATGCATATTTTAATGACCCCGAAAAGGGACTTATCCAACTTTTAAATAGGAATAAAAATACTAAAGAATCTTTAAATTCTAAAACAAACTAAAAAGTATTGTGAGATTTTGAAGTGTGGATAGTAAGGATACGAAACTGCAGACGAGTCAGCAGAACGGTGGAGTTCTGTTTACATGAGAGTTAATTTGACCATATATAGGGCTGTCACTATGGATAAAATTACCCAATTAATGAGTTCTCACGATCTGTAATATGCCAGCGTAGCTGTAAGCAATAGTACAAACGATACTTAATTTACATTTTAACGAAATACAAATCTGACAAGAATAACATAAACTGTACAAGGTGAGATCCAATACACACTACATTCAATCCATTTGTACTACCATCTACACTATATGATTTAAATTTTTATGAGGGAGCAACTTTAAACAGTTTGGTGGTGAATTTGCTAAGTTTGGAAATATACTTGCTTCATAAAGATGTTTCGTGGGAACAAGATTAATGAAGAAGCGTTGATTAATATACTAAAACTTTGGAAATAAATTACCATATCTAGCGAAAACAGTAATGCCTTGAATAGGCAATGAATTCAAATGTTACTTTTTTCCGCTGACAATGAAGATATTTTCATCATTGGAAGTAAGAACAATCGAAAATTAATCATACATATCCATTCAAGTACAAACACGGTATCGCTAATGGCTTAGGGTTCAAATGAAAAACCTTATTACGACTTATTCATACTTTTTTTGACCTTACTAGCGTTTCGTAGAACAACTGACGGTGAAAACTGACGAAAAAGAGCAAATGATTTATACTGTCAAACAGGACAGATTTGGAAAGCACTTAACTGTCATTATTCTTTGTCACGGAAATCACCCACAATATCATTGTTCTTTATATTTGCCTCGTCCCAATTAAGAATTTATTAGGGCAACAAAGTCCCCTGGTGCATTCCGATAAGCATTTGGCAAATCCCTATGAAAAGGTTGGAAATGTTAACAAATATTGGCACAAGTGCAATACGAGCTCACGTCTTCAACGAGTTGTTATCATATCGATGCATGCAATTAAGCACAGGACTGCGGCATTGATCAAACGCTGAAGTCACGCAGGCGAGCTTGCTTGCCATTGCACTGAATATGAAGTTCGGGACTGCGATATTGATCATCGGCGCAATCGATGCTGAATTTCTGGCGTTGGGTTGAAATAAACTTTGATTTCGCCATCCAATTGCCATCAATGCGTGAAAGTGAGATTATTTTTATCCCATGAATTAAGAAGCATTACAACTTGTATAATATCAGAAATGTGTCAAAATAACCGCACAGCATGGGTAATTTCGCGAAACTCTCCCATTCACTCAACATCGTATCCCTTGAAAGAAATGGTGTCAGTTCCCAAGCAGCTTTGATATCTGGACTGGGGCAGAAACGACGACATTTAATATTATGAAAAAATTATTCTTATTGTAGTTACATGTGTTTGAAATGACACAGTAACGTGAAGAAAAGACTGACATGGAACACGATGTTGTACATAGGCAATCCTGGGTCTGTTCAAGCAAAATTCTAATTTATCTATTTTGTCCAATAATTTTCATTGAACGTAAGGTTGGCTTGTGGAGTGCTATAAATTCTTCTACAAATTCCCTGAAATGAGGTGGGGGGTTGTTTTGTCAACATCCTCAAACTTCCAGCTCGTCGCCGGACACTTTTAGTTCGTTTCCTGCGACTTTTTCATTTACTGCGTTTTCATTGTGACTCATCTGAATGAATTTCACTTATGTACATACATTGATAAGTCTTTTAAATCTCGTAGTATTGAACAGGTTTAGGGTAATTCCATGATAGATTGAACATTATGGCAGATAACACTGAAAGTTATGTGCACTATTGTATAACCTCTAAAAAAATACATCATCGCTCTTTGAAGTTTTTCTAAACAAAAACCATAGAACTTTCTCTACCATATGCAGAATAAACTTATTTCAAAAATCTACCTTCACTTATAATCCAACCTGACACTAAATAATTAATTCTAATCAGATAGTGTATTTTGAGTACTAATCCTTAACAATAAAATGTCACTCATCCTGTATATTTTCAATAAGAAATCTTAGTCATCCATCACACGAGTCACCTTAATCAATTACCTCTTCGTAGGCTATAAATTTAGTGAAGGGAGAGTACCCGAAAATGCGGACTACAAAGAGGAAAAACACTGTCATCTTCAACATTTATAAACCAAAAAATTCTTTATAAATATGACTAATTGATAATCTAGTTACTAACACAAACAACAAAAAACAGATCTAACATCAGCTGCCAGGGCACATGGAGGACGACACAACCATTCATAACTCAACTCAAGTTTGCTGAGTTCCGATCAATAGCAGTTGCAGAAGTACGTCATGTCTGAGCTGGTGGCTCGATCTGAACAGATGGAAGCTCCGAAGAATACCTGGTCAGGCCGCTCAAATTGCGTTCATTAGTGCATTGAGGGCTCAGGTCCAAAAGCTCCCTATTCACAATCAGAAATAATAAAAGCCTCCAAGTTGTTTGATGGTTCACGAGTGAATTACAGTTTTCTAACCGGTACGACGAAAGTCGAATACTTCAAGCTTGGTCCCTCATATCAGCATGAATTAACCAGTTGAATTTGAGTTCATGCCATGTTGATCAAAAAACTTTACTCATTTGTGTTTCAGGTCAAGACTATGTAGAAGTAGTGTTTCGCCTCAAAATATAATTACTATCCACAAAATTCACTACAGTGTAAAATTGTTTTAAACAGCGTTTAGATTCACATCGAAAATCCAAAAAATAAATGTCATTAAAATTCAAGACCAGTGCAAAATGCATGTTGTTACGTTGCGTTAAATTTGTTTCGAAATTCAGGTTGTTGGAATATATGATCTTTGTTTGGTTTTCAATATCAGTTTTCAGTGTAAATTTGTGTTGCTCTTCAATAAGCAAATTAACTGTTGCGACCGATTGTGAGTTCCTTCCTCGATTCTGTTTTTCAATAGAAAATATAGTTGGTCTGTTTTCAACCGAATAAAAACACTTACCCTGTACTATTTCCATAGAAGAAGGAGATGTTTTACCAATTTCGAAGGCTCCATGAAAAACATCCTTCTTGATAAGAACCATTCCTTGTAAGCCCGAATACTGTAAGTCTTCCTTTCAACGAACGCAAAAATTTCCAAAATTATTCATATAAACTTATTCGTTAACCAGCAATTATTAAAATGTACGTCTGAGACTGTCAAAGATGGCAGCCTTTGATTTGCGGCTGTTGACGGTTTCTGTTGAGTGGCTGAGACCTAGTCGAATGAAGCACATTCTTTTTCATTGTTTGTGCTTCTCGTCATCTACCATGAACTTTGGATACACCTGTTGGGAATCAGGACTGGTGGATTAAGGTATGTCTCACTACGCTGGAACTCGAAAGGATCTGGCCTAGAATGAAATGGACTTATGCATTCGTGTACCCAACAGTCTTTACCTTGAAGATGATGTCTAAATGATATGATATTCGATGTTCAATCTGTATCTCAATATGCTGAATTGATTTGTATCTTACCTGAATTCAGATTAAACTAATAAAGTGCTATTATAAATTCAAGTGCTACAACTGATGATTACCATACATTTCGTCCACTCATTCTCGTATGCCAAATGATTTTCTTCTGTCCAGTCGGTTGATGTATGTTATGTTTTGGGCGTTGTCTGAGTTCCGTTTGGACTGTAAACTCCTACCTAACATGTCGCTTCGAATGAGCTCTCTGCATAGATCAGTCTACTGTATAACGGTTGCACATAACTTTTTTCCTGAAAATATTTGTTCATTTTGGGAATTTTAGAACCAAATTTATTCGATTTGTATTTTCTAATTTCAGAAACCTGCTTTTCATATAAAAGAGAAGTCGAAATCTTGCACTAGTACCGTAAACCGTAGCATAGTACGCAGGAATGAAGTTTGATTAGGGTTAAATCCGCTTTTTTAAATAACGAAAATTAGTATTTTTTTTCTTTCAGTATCGAATATAAATTGTTCACATTTTTTCAATATCTGTTGTTATATTTGTATCACACAAATGCGATGCATGATTAAATTTTTCTGCGCATGTTTCAGTGCTAAGGACCCTCATTATTGATGTTAGATATGAATGAAAGAAGAAGTCCCTGACTTCAGGAATTTGCGTATATTCAATACGATGTCTGGCAGTAATTATTTTCTTCAATTTTCCCAGACCTCCTCTACATGCACCACTTCATCATTGACTACCAATTATGTCTACGAAATCTGCATTGCTCGTGCTTCACTTATTCTTGTCGGACGGCACTGCGTGCGTTTCTGCCAATAAATCACCATACTATAATATAAATATTAAAATATTGTTCTATTTGCACTCAAGAAGTTTTCTGCAACTGAAAAGTCTCAATTATGGAAACCAGATTAAGATGCAAGATCAATGCATGTACCTCCACTGCTGTATTGTAGCGAGTGTCGGGTTTAACACGTTAAGTGCGATACGACCCACCGGTGGGTCGCTCAGGTTAGGTTCTGTAATTTTTTCAAAGCTTTCTAGTGACTGTGTGTACAAAGTAAAGATTTGCACCGGCTAGACAATCGCACTCAACGTGTTAAAAGTTTGAAATTTGTTTTTCGTTGAACACTTTCTATTCGAAAACACTCGTGAGAATAAAATAAAATCAATAATTTGAACGTATTTTTTACAACCCTAATATAATGCACACTAAGAATACACACATTGGCTTTTACTGAATGTCTATGCCAGAACCCAAAGTGAGGGGAAAACCCGATAACTAATATGAAACAATCAAAAGTGTTATATTTTATTCGATGAGTCTTTACAAGAAGGCCACGTTAGGTGGTGAGAACTTCAAAGCATAGATGGAAATGTGTTTGTAGAGGAACAAACACACGGTATTTAATTGATCAATTGTCGACAATTACAGAGAAGTTCGGTGCAAGAATATGAATGCAAACAAACCTGAACCAATAGCTACTGTAATTACATGCAGATACAAAACATGTACGAAACGGAAAACAGTTTCTTTAAAAATGTATCACCATTACATTTCTTCTACGCTCACGCCTAAAGCGTTTCTACCTTTTCTTCCAAATTGAAACTGACACTTTAGGAGAAGGAACAAATACATGAATATGATAAACCTAATAACTGCCTCTAAACTCACAAATTATGTCTAATATAATCCTGAAATGATAAACTACGCCGGCCTATGACGCTCCAACTGCAACAATGCTATGGAACATAAACACTAAGATTTGAAGGGGAACATGAAAGTTGCGAGAGATGTAGAAACTCTGAAATGGGCTCATGTATTTGGGCCGAATTAGTCCCTTGAGTGAATGAAGCGTTACTGAATGAAACATCCCAACTGACTGAATTAAACATACTACCCGATTGGATTAAAGACCCTAATTGATTGAATGAAATATTTTAATTGATTGTATAAACTATCTCAACACAACTGAATGAAATATCTTAATACGGCTGAATAAAACATCCTAACCGACTGAATGAAGCATCCTAGCACGGCTCAATGAATCATCCTAACACGACTGAATGATGCATCCTTACGCAACTGAATGAAGCATCATAACAGACTGAATGAAACATCCTAACAGACTGAATGATACATTATAAAACGACTGGATAAAGCATCCTAACGTGACTGAATGAAGCATCCCAACAGACTGAATGATACATTATAACACGACTGGATAAAGCATCCTAACGTGACTGAATGAAGCATCGTAACGCGACTGAATGAAACATTCTATCACAACTTAATGATATATCCTAAATGATTAAATGAAATATCATTACACAATTAAATGTTATCACTCAATACATGTGCGCAGAGCGCTCATTTCTATTCCCCTCCTAATATCCCCTCCGTTTCACCTCTTTACTTAGGTACACCCTGTGCCAAACTCTCTCTCAAATCTTTTCTATTGGTACCGACCACCACCACCAATAAATGTTCCAACTTCTACTCGGTGTTTCAACCTTATACACTTGAGTAGAAGCTTATGTAAGACCGCTACCGTAGCAGGCTATAACTGGAGATCACAAGCCCTAACCGACTCACAGGGCGTCTATCTCGAGTAGACGTAAGGCAAGATCGCTAAACAGTTGCCTTAACGGAACCAAAACGGCGCAGGTAGCACTCCAAAGGTCTTACAGTATCATTGTGGGTATGAAAATAGAATTTCAAAGGTAGAAGCGGAGCTGCAATCAAATTAAAGAGAAAAATATGATATTCATAATAATTTTTTATGCTCATGTGCATTGTTTGTTTAATTCTATCTTTGCACTTTAACACATCTCGTAATTCTTATCTAACTTATATATATATATATATATATATATATATATATATATATATATATATATATATATATATATATATATATATATATATATATATATATATATATATATATATATATATATAGTAGCAAATGCGACACAATAGTATTAGACGTGTTTCAAGATGTTTCCCATTGTTTTATATTGCTTTGAAATCAGCATAAATTTGACAAAATGACCGTTGGCCTGAACTCACGTGCGTGATTTTGTTGAAAAATTCACTTTAGGCCGCCATTTGCACCAAATGACTCCTCTTGTTCTAACTTAGCATAGTTTTAAGTACCTACTTCAAATTACTATACAACCAAGGAATTTAGAGTCCATAATTTCTTTATCTTAGGCCAAATGGAAAAATGTTTCACACTCAAGCTGTAACTATCACCTTTTAGGAGATACGAAATTTATTCAAAATAAATATCTCCCGTGAAACAATGGCCATCCAACGTCATATATCAATTTATTCAGCTTAAGTCGTAGATATAGAATTTAAAATCAAATTTTAAGTGAATGGTTGTTCTATATGGCCTAAATTATTCACTAAATATACAGGCTAACAGTTCTTTCGGTGGCGATAGTTTTTGAGCTGTTATAACGTATATTTCGAGTGCTAATTTCAGGTATGCCGTCCATTTTCTCTAACACCTCCATTTTTCGCAAAATATGCATCGATTTATCCGTATTAACCCGTTTTATGTTCCTCACACGAATCATATAATAAAACAAAGACTGTAAACAGTTTATTGTAACGAATATATAAATGCATGGAACAAAACCTAACACACGTTCAAAACTTTTTCTTCAAAATAATGCTACTGGAACCATAAATAAAATGAGCATTAGTTTCGGAATCTTGTTTGATGGAACATTCGTGAATTATTTAACTTCGGTAATATAGTTGTTTTATTAGTTCTACTATCAATCTGTCGTCTTACGCGTATCTCATCGTCCGTGATAGCGATCTTCCATTGTCTCAAGACTATGGTGAAATCTTTCATCCTGCTGTGCACCTGCAAGCGAAGACTACTACCCCCGCCCTCCTACGTGTGTCATTTGCTACCCTGATTCTTTAGAGCTTTAGTTAGCTGCGCTTGAAAACGAAAGCTGAATGTTTAGCCTTGTAGTAGCAAAATGACAAATATATTGACGCGAAAGGTAAAAGAGTATTCATTGCAAGTCGTGACAAGTTTGGATATTCAAATTTGATGCCAACGCAAAACGAATTTAGACTTATTTTAGCAAACATAGTTTTTAGAGAAGAATTAAGAAAGTTCTGCAAATTCTTCCTGTGCCTTTAGTATGAGATGACACTTTTTCGACTATACCATCAAATGCATTTTGGATCCAATCAAATCGACTCATGTCTGATACTTGAAGAAAATATCTTTTAAAAATTTCCCCTAAGCTTACCAAGTTCTTAATTATAATTGGTTTGATTATTTCAAAATTTAGTTAGTTTTCTATGATGAAATCTTCTAGACATGGAAACAACTCACATGAGTTGCGTTTCACATTCATCAACCATTCATTACCTTTCTTCAGGAAAGCTTGAATTTTTGAAGTTAATGTAAGAACATATGTATTTTCGCCTTGTAATAATATATTGAAGTCACTAAGCTTGTCAAGAATATCTGATAAATAACAAAGTTTGGAAAGCCAATTTTCGTTTTGGAAATGTTTCACCAAATCTGAGTCATTACCAGATAAAAATAACATGACTTAATTTTTTTAAAGCGATCAGCCTTCTTAAAGCCCGACCTCTTAAAAGCCATCGAATGTCAGTCTGAAGCAGCTGGGATGCAATATTTGAACCCATTTCTTTGCACAAATTTGTAAAGAGCCGAGTATTAGGAGCACGGGTTTTGCTGTAATTAATCATATTAACTGAATCTTGTCACACTACACACCATTTTTCGTTATTGTTTTTCGTTTCCTGCACCTCCCAATGAATCATGCAATAAGTGAAGGTTATACCTCCATTACATGCAGACCTCACTTTATTGCAGAAACCCACATTCTTCCCTGTCATTGCTATCCATACATTCCCCCTACCCCTCCCCACATGATGAGGGGCATGACTCAGTCTCTTCCTAGCTTAGCTGCCGAAATGGAAGAAAACATTGAAAGTGAATTGCGTGTGTTAGAATACCTGTCCGGCACTTGCATACCACTGCGTACAGAGCGACAAGTAGGAGAGTTGAGCGGGCGAAACTCAAAACCTAGTCAGTGTCCGAACATTCGAAGCCACCAGTCCGAACACAGTCGGATCTTAGAAAAAAATCATGCCATCTCGGCAACACTCGTCAGTGGGACCAGCTAGAGTGGTCAAAAGGTCAAAATATATTATGGCCAATCGAATGAGTACGGTTAGTATTCCTAGAAGTAGGTTAGTGTGAATTTATATTGCACGTATTTACCGTGTAATTGTAATGTAAACAAGACAAGAATTTTTTTCTAAAACCTCTGGATACAGCGATAGGCGCTGTGGCGGAGTGACCGCAACGGTGGGCCACTTGGGTTAGGTTCTGTAAATTTTACAGTGCCTTCTAGTGATAATGACTGTACGAAGTGAAGATTTGCACCGGCTAGGTAATCGCTTTCAACGTGTTAGGGAAAACTGAATAATAATAATATGACTTAATATTAATTTGCTATTAACATGACAAAATACTATGCTGAAAGACATCCTAATCAATGAACATGTTAACAGAAGGCTTGCTAGAGCCAGAGCAGTCAGATTCTTATGCAACAGAAACCATGTTCATCCGGGCTGAAGGGTGCGGAACTGAACGTCTGACGTAATGTGATTGAGTTTATGTTTCTACGACTAAACAAATTTACCCAAATATGCCGTAATTATTGCGGCGTAACTGCCCAAGACGCATGCATATTCATCTTTATTTATAGTCAACAGTTCATTATTAGTTAATATTAGTTTCAGTGAAGTTTTCCTCATAGTTCAGCTTAGAGTTAAATCTAGCTTTTACATTTTGCAGCTAAGTTGAGACAATGGTTGAATATGTGTAGCTCCGAAGCAAGGAGTTAATATCTCGGAAGTTCCAACGTTGCCACTGCTGGGTTCTTAAACCCAGTTCTTAGTATAGTTTGCTTTTTATATATGTAAATTCCTATACATGTATGTAGTATAGTGTATTCCTTCACTATATATACCATGTATAGATAACTATATACATATTTAAGTCGTTCGTTTGACCTAAATCGGGGCTGAAAAATCCAGCACTTGCCAGCAAACCTGCAACCGAACTACACGACGCAGCCTGTACTGTCTGTACTTGTACTTGATGCACACGGCGTGTGAACATCATACGTACATATCTATAAGCTTCCGTACATGTGCATTGAAACACCGACATGAACGTAGCTCTTTTCACGCTTATAGAGCTTCACTTACATCTTAGTGCTGCGCGAAATGTGAGTTTGATAGAGCTCCTACAAATCTTTTCGTAGATTTTGTATCTCTATAAAGTTGTTTTGATGCAATTTTTTGCGGTAGCGGTGAAAAAATTCGGTCATGTGTTTTGAAGAAATTCTAACTCCTATTACAATCTTTCTTTATCGTCTAAACAAGGCATAAAATGCTCGTAAAACAATAATTTGTAAAATATTTGCATCGCAATGCTGTTTCATTTCACAGAGGTGAAGTGTCGCATCAAGCCAGAAATATATAGTATTGAAACCCAAAAGGAAAATATCCAATAGACTTGTTTGCTGTATGATCAAGGTTAAATTATTTCTGCCATTCATAGCTAGAAATATCATATAAAGGTCCGTATTGGTGACTTATTTCTTCTATGTACCAAATTCAGGTTAAACATGCGCTTAATAAACGTATTAAATGAATCGTTTCGATAAATTAAGAAATAGATGACTTACGGATAGAATTTAACAATGTTATTAGTTGGAGATGTGTGTAAATATATGGATGAATATATAAAAGTTACATAAAAATTAGAGAAACTGTTTTTTCTGTTTACATGGTCATCGAAATTAGATATGAAACACATATTTTAAATAATAAACATCGGATTTTTAATGAATTTTTTTCGTGGTGGGGGTGGACAGCTTCTACTTAATCACCATTAGGGGTGGACATTAAAAATGGTTAAAGACCACTGAGCTAGAGTTTCGGAGCGGAAAGGTTTACTAAAGAAAGACAAGCAGAACGAAGTATTTTCTTTATTTTTTATGTTGACGACTGAGTGAACTGCAAAAAGTTTATATATGTTGTTATGCAACCTAATAAAAAACTGAGTGAAGCTTCGAATTGTTCTCACTGATGTATGCTTGGCTTAACTTGTGAAGATGAACAATTACAAGAAAAATATTGAGGTATATCTTCCTCATTTAAAGTTAAATGAATAGATTTCCTGTGTTTGAGCCTGTGCATGTGCCTCTCTGCGATTGTGGTGTACCTTGGTAATGCTACCATAGTGGTGTATGTGTATGCTTGTTTCCGTCTTGATGGTATGTTCGGATCATTGGTGATTGCTGCGTGTGATTGGGAGGCGTTTGTGTTGGAATTTATATTTTTGATGTTTTTATAGAGTTTGCGAAAGTTTGTCTTGTAGTCTAGTGATTCGACGAAATTTTTCCAGTTTTCTGTTTGCTTTTTAGTAATTTTTCCCATGATTTTTCCGTTCTGATCATGAATGTGTCGTGTGGTTTGATGAGTGTGTGGAGTGGGTGTATTTCTGAGATTGGTACATTCTCTGATTAGTCTATATACTTCATGTATGAAGTTTGGGTTGTGATGCTCTCTGTTAGCTTCGGGAATGTGGTTTTTGCCAGTTTTGTCTTGATAGCGTTGAATTCTGCTACCGTTTGATTTATGTCATTTATGGGGTTGGTGTTGAGTGCTGCGAAAAGTTGTTCTGTTTGTTCGGTGAACCTTTCCCAGTTAGCTTTTTGTAGTTTGTATGTGTTTGCCTGGGATGGGTGTTGAGGTCATTGCCAGTGTGTACTGTGACGATAATAGGGACTTCGTTTTTTTTGTATAAAAATATTTACCTTATCAAGATGTAAAATCCACCAATAGTATTCGCACTTAAATGTGCAGTAACTTTTATTATCATATTCGTATTCTTCATTTGCCCCGTCTTTTCCTTGTGACATCACATGGATTCTTTTTTATAGTTTTAAGTTGAACAATAATAAACTATGAATTAACTTGGAACGTAAAATGTGCATTTCATCATGTGCAAATACATGTGTATGAAGGACGGTTGTGACTTTTTCTCTGTTCGATGGCCATGTATGTAAATAAATTAATTATTGATGTTAATGTGATATGTAAAATTACATTAACAATCACACTTTGTTAAATCACATGTCAAATAAATAAATGCATGCTGCATACTTCGACTATATGGTAAGAACATTATTTTCGCATACGCCAATGATACTTATGTTATAATGACTTTTCTTTCGTGCAAATTTATTCATTATCTTTTTTCCTCATGCACTGCACTTTCTATGAAAGAAAAATACGAATAACTTGCAGAAAGCAAATCTATTCAGAAGTTTTAAATTTCTGCCTGGTGACACAATAGCTCCGACTAGTAAAAATAGCCTTAAAAACAAGCGTCCACATGTAAAATGAGTTAAATGACAAGTTTTGCTAATTATAAATTGAAAATTGTGAATAGAATTCACAATAGTATAGTATTTCGTCAAGTTATTAGTCTAGTCCGATTTCCCATGTCGGCTGAACAGTCAAGCAGAGGAAAGAGCTAAAAATTCGGAGAATTTGCTAAATGTTCCTCAAAAATTGAATGACGAAATGCGAGTCCTGCAACGCTGTCACGTACAACAATGAAATACTTCTGAACACGTGATACGTTTGACCTGGAGAAATACGTTTCACAGGGTTAAATTTCCATAAAAAATTATGTCCATATTCCAACATCTGGAGGTGGAAAAGAATATTGAAAGTGAATGTTCAGTTATTAATGGTAACTACATATAATAAAAAATCCCAAAGTAACCGACCTTAAAATTTGTAGTGCAATTCTGCTGCATAAGTTATTAAAAAAAATTAGAAACCTAAGCTATGTTTTACCTGTGATGAAACAGAACTGCTTTGGGTGAAATTGCCAGTGCTTTCATATTTTACTGTAAAGAGTTTCCTCTGTTTCAAGTTAGTAAGGATACAGTAACCCTGCTTTTAGGTAATAACGTTGCTGCACCCGACAAAATGAAATCTCTCCTCCTACGTATCGCTTATATAACCTGACCATTGGTGAATGGTGAGAACAAAGTTTGCGAGTAATAAGGAGCATTAATGAAAAAGTTCAAGTCACGAAGAATGAATACATTTTCTGAGTAATGTAAACATAGCGCTTCTTTGGTCAACTGGTGAACGTATTCGGTTCGAACCCCTCTCCCGTCGCCTCATTCTTTTGTATTTATTCTTCTCACCCGTCCAGACATAATTTTCACAAAGATCTCGACAACAAAGTCATGTTCTAAATTAAGCCTCTGCATTTGATTTACGTTTCACTGATCAATATCCTCACATACAAGTAGCATTTATGGCAAGTATTCCAACGTTCCTCCTACAACGTTTAAGGTAATATCTGTTTGTCGAAGAAATAGTATTAATACTTATTTAGTGTCGAAATTCATCGTTCAGTCTTGACATTTAACACGTAGAAAATAACGTAACTTCATGGTTAAGGAACAAGCTGAAGGTAACAGTGGTAAATTCTACTAATACCTTCTATATACTTTTCATAGATAAATTAGCTAGACAACACGCTCTCAATAATTAACAATAATTTAAATTCGAAGATCTTATATTTTCGGTTTCAGTATCTAAATTGAAAATTTTGAGAGTGGATATTAATATAGTAATGAGTAATTCGAATTGTTTTGTTATACTTACCCATTTCATTAGTTTACTAGATTCAATGATAATTCATTTTTGCTCGTACACTTTCAACATAATCAGTTATTGTGCTGTCATTGATTAAATTAGCCGTGTAGTACACAAGCACCTTTCGACTCCATGCACACAAAAGGTAGTTCAAATAGCAATTCGACTTTTTTGTCACACTCACACCTGCACATTAGAAATTGTTTTCACACATGCAATGATAATCGATTTTCCAACCGTTAGGATCAGAATAAAATCGGCTACTGTTTTTTGTCGAACCTCAAATGTGAATAATCATGCAAGATGCAACCTCCAATACCTTTGTTTCTAACGACTCATTGGTGTTCTTTCTGTCACTAGAATTTTTGAGTTGTTTTAAACCCAGAACCTTAGAGTAACGTCAGAGTATACATTTTAAAGTTTTTCTTGATCATTGTATTACTTATGACAATAAATGTAGCAAAAAATACTTTGATATTCAGGAATTTCAAAATTTATTCGGGTTGTTTTACATTCTGTATGTATCAATATTTTTGGAAACGAATGGATTCAGTATTTGTTTTCCTTTAGCTGAGATCACAGTGGTAACATTCCTATAGTTACTATCTAAAAAGTTTTTCTGGTTTAAAAATACTGTTGCTGAAATTTAGTACTTAAAGGTATCAGACAAAATTAAGTGAGCAATAGAATTACCTTGTCTGTAAAAATTGTACCCTATTTAATTGCGTACGACATTGAAACCCTCACATTTTCTGCTGAGAAAATTTTTTCTTGCATATACTCGTTTGAACGAGCGTATTTTTTTTTAAACTGCGTTTTAAAATTAAAACAAGTGCTGACATTCTTATATTTAGTATTTAAAGTACACAGAGATATTTAAAGTATACCAAACTATTGATTGAGCTGCAAAATAATTAATTTATTTGGATTAAAATAATTACACCAGAAGGAGGAGGGGCGGGACCTAGCCCTCTCGAGCAACCAATCGCAGAGCAGCTTTAAAAAAACAATCTTTTATTTCCAATCGAGTACACAGTACATAGACATTAGTACATTGGTTTTTCAAATTCTTAAGGTTAACATTCTAAGAGTAAGGGTGATGGTGAGCTCCATGCGACGATCCCTGGAGGTTGATGGGCGTCTTCATGGGCGGGGAGTTGAGTGCTTAGCGGGTTGAGTGCACGGCGCTCGAACCCACGGTCTTTCTACATGAAGCAGAGACCCGATACAGAATACGGGCCGCAGACCACTCGACCACGGTGGCTGCTAATTTCATCAAATTCAAGGAAAAGACGCCTAGGTAGAGCTGTGCTTGCAAAGCAGGGCAAAAATACGCGGTCGGCAGAAAATCTAAAGGAGACTACTGTTGAGTAGTCTACTTTAGCTGTCCCGTGCGGTCGCTGACATAGCGATGACATAGGCGACTACGATCCAGTAGTCTACCTTATATTTTCCACGTGAAAAAATGCAAGTAGTCCATTAATGCTGTCCACCCTTCAATTTTCAAGCTCAAGTACCCGTTTAAAGCAAACTAAGTACCAAGGGCTAGTGATATTGTATGTACATGTAACTAAACATTTCTTTCCATCACAGTGATTCCAAAAACGTTCAGATAAGACTTGCTTGTCAATACGTGTGTAATTTCACATAAAGGAAATTTGTTATGTATGAACATTATACATGTTTCTTCAATTTGTATCACAATAAATAAAAGATACAAACAACCTGACAAGATAGAAATTGCTCCATTGTGATAACTGTAAATTGAATGAAACGTACGTGCGTGTTGTCATGGGACTGGTTTCTAGAAGAGCGCAGTTTTGGTCAGTGGTTTTTTGTTTTTCAGTGTTATCCTTTGTTTAGATTTTGCACCATGCCTCATGTTGGAGCTGCTGTGTCCTGTACCCCAGGGGGATGTGGAACGTTTTATTCAAGGTGAAACATTGACGTTGATTTTTTTTGCCCAGGTAATTTCATAAAATTTTCAATGATAAAAAGTATTCACAGTGTTTGATAATAACAAAAATACATGCTGAAATGTTTGAATTTGATGAAATTAACAATTATTTTATTACTATTGTTGGTCTTCCGCTTTCATATTTTCAAGTGTGGATTACTTGAAGAAAAAGCCCTGAGTGCTGCACATGGTACACATTGAATTACTTCGGAACCACGTCCGAGCACAGGAGATGCATAGAGCGTGAGTGCAGTCACTGGGCAGGGCATAGTCCTCCTCGGTGTTGAGTACTGTCACCGTGCAGACTGAGCATTCAATTTCGAGTTTCACGCAATCCAGTATTTCTTCACGACGCACATCGCCCATGAGGACCTCCACAATTGTGGCTTCAAGTGACCATAGGACTTGTCACGTATGTTTCTTCAAGGTCCTTGCAGTTGCTCTCCCAGAAAGGGCTGCCAAGTATTGCGGGGAGTAAACTACAACGTTCAACTGTCGCTTGATAGATTCAGCAGCCATCAACAGTTTTAGATCCGCATTCCAGCAGTGTTCATCATCAACGATGACGCTTACAGCTGGTGTCGTCGCTGTTACTAACCACTTAAAAGCGGCAGCATCTACCGAGGGTCTGATGGTTGGACTACTGGTATGGTCGTCTGTTATGATAATATAATTTCAAGCCCTTTGAATAATTTGCGTTGAGGGTTTCTTTAACACTTTCTTCACAGCCCGCATGACAAACGTGATACACACACTATTCTCCAGACACAGATTTTGCGCTGCTACTGGAGTGATGTGACTGAAAGACTGCCACTGAAGATTTGTAGACTCCATGTCACTGCAGTTCTGCACCCGAGTACGCATGAAAGTACGAGCCTGTTCCATTTTTGATAGCTATTATACTTTTCAAAACCGGTGTGGAAAATGAGTTGTAGAAGGACTGATATAAACACAGACAAATATCAACATTGCTGCTATCACTTTGCAAAACCTATTTCAGTTTTTGTCATACCACTTGTGGACTTTCTAAAATTTATTACACCACTTTGCTTAACACAAGGATGTACGATAATGAGCACCGATGTGATCGAAAACGAGGCAAGAATTAATGGCCGGATGAGCTCCCACGGCTATATACATACCTTCTAAAGACTCGGCATCCTGAAGCCTCGTTTCTTATTGTAAGTCCGGTGTTATGGGTAGGCGTTATGTGTACACTGTAGAAACGACGGTGACGCTATCACCTACAAATGCTCTCAGAAACTGGGGACAATTCATTTTACTGCTCTATGTCTATTTTCTGTAAAACAACTGAAACGCATTGTAAACATTATGACAAAATAAGAGTTTTCTTCTGCTTTAATTATTTACTTGGTATGATTTTATTCAATTTTTGTGCGTGTGTGTACTTATAACCAACTGGGTAATTTAACGGAACGAATTCTACGATACCGGAAAAATAGGTTCATGCTGTTACATCGTACTTATACAGGGTGTTCCAGAAAAAACACAAATGAAATGAAACACAATAAAATGAAAACTAAGAACAGTAGGGCGTTCAAACTGATTTTATTTAAAGAATAACATTTTCATAATAAATCAATACAATGTTTTAAATCTAATATCCTTGAATTATTGTTAATGGGTATTTTGACCACCAACGGATTTTTAAACTATTGTTTCCATGACACTTCTTAGTGTATCAGACTAGAGCTGTGCGATTTCATAAAAAAGGTTGTTTTGAAGTTTTTGCAAATTGGGTTTTGAGACATAAACTTGCGATTTAAGGTATGCCCACAAGAAAAAGTCAACTTGAGTTCAATCTAGAGAGCCAGGAGGCCAAGTGAAGTTATCCCATTTTGAAATTAAACGGTCTGGAAAACTCTCTCTCAACAATATCATTGTTTCTCTGGCTGTAGGGGTTGTGGCTCCATTCTGTTGAAACCAACCATTTCGCACATCCTGCCTCTCAATTTGAAGGATTAGAAATTTTTAACCATAGTTCGTTATAATTCACTATTTTTTGTTTTCAGACTCAGTAAACTGCGCGTTAAATAATTTCTACACGTTTAGAAACATGACGATCAGTTATCAGCTTCCTCTGCAGATTTCATACCATATAGAACATCTGTCCATATAATTCATATTTATTTCAAAAATGTAAAAATTTTCCACTGCAGGTACATCATTCATTTTGTATTTTGATCTGCCCTTAAAATTTGTTTTCTTGCCAATGCCATATTAAGTCAGACACTAAATACGAATTTGTCATTACAACTTTTCAATAAATACGTATTAATTACAGCAGTTTCAAATTTTCATCTAATTTGTGTTTTAATAAATATTAAAATTTATTCAGAGCGTCTATCTCCTCTAATCTATGTTTTTACTGGTAGCTAGTAGGTAATTTTCTCCCTAATTCCTTGTTGAACCAACACAATTTTGGTTTTATGTTTACGATTACGTTAAAAATACTGCCGTATAATTTGTGTCCAAGAAACAAGATTTACGGTACATTTGAGAAATGAAAGCATACATATGATATTCAAAATTATTTGAAATTAACGTTTTTCCATCCATAAGTCTCTCTTAAGCTAAAATGATTATAGACGGTGGACAATAAGTAGGGTGCTAGCACTTTTACGTTAGCAGCACTGATATGATTTATGGTTAAAATTGATTTTAAATGTACCTTACATATTAGCTGCACTGTCGTTTACATAGCATTATGAGTTTCCAAATTAAGGAAGTAACACTCACCCTCATATTTTTCATATGTGACTGGGACTTCGAAACACTGAGAACTGAGGCCGTACCTCTTCTGCAAACGAAAGCTCACCTTCATTAAATTATATTTTGTTGAAAAGAGTGTTCGTATTGTTCGTTTGAAAACACAGCAGCCTGACCTTCTTAAGAAACATTATTCAGTTGATACTTTGCCAATGAATTCGGTCATTGTACCTTAATAAAGAGGAATATGAGCAACCACTGTCAAGGACTTAGACCTTTTCTAATTTTTTTCGACTTACCCTGTGGTTTACATTGTACGAAAAACATTCGAATTTTCTTCGGTCTGGTAACTCAGGCGCAACTGATTCGGCTGGCTAGTTAATTAACAACAGTGGTTCATTTTTCAGACTTATGTGACGCTTTACTTCGAAATTATGTTGGTTATTGTCTAGGCCCATGCAAATGGAAACATCATTAGGGTTCATATAATCCAGTGACCAATGTAGAAATTTTACGAGTCATTGAGAAAGTGACTACATATCAATAAATTATTTTGAGTTTGATCAATCAGAAATACTAGGGGTACCGGAAAGTTCTATCCTGATTTTTTGGGAATAATAATGGAAAGACATATAACAGAAAAATCTTTATTGCTCAACAAATTAGTCACCATCATTAGATATACCCTTTGCCAATATACTCAGGAGCTTTTTAATCCCTCTTTCAAAAAATTAACATCTCTGAAAGAAATAATGAAATTAAACTCCGCTCCAACCTCGTGAACATTTGCGAATCTTTTTCAGCTGGTGAAATGCTCTACAGAACGATATAGGTGAAAATCTGATGAAGCAAGATCTGGCTGGTATGGTGGGTGAGAAATAACTTCCCAGCCTGGAGACTTTATTTTTTTTGGCAGAATGTGGTCTAGTGTTATCGTGTTGCAAAACGACCCCTTCTCTGTTCACTACAGGAGAATATTTTTTTCACAACGGTGCATTTAGAGGCTCGAGTTGTTCACAGTAAAGGTCTACAATCACAGTTTTTTCTTGCTTCAGTTACTCAAAGTTAAAGAAAAGAGAAGAAAAGAAAAGAGGAGAGGACTTTCTTGTACCTCTAATAGAATTCTCCAATACACACAGAAATATATATTTTCCCGTTGTTTCATTCATTTGCATGCAGTAAAGGAATGGAAGCCAACAAAATGAAAATCACGATATCGGTCCATCCATCAATAGATTCAATAATGTCCTCTGTAAATATGTTTCGATGAATAACCTCATATCTCGATTGGGGACGGCATCTAAAATGTGAAATTTCCGAGCATGTGTTAGGTCTTGTAACCTGATATCATAAGAGATAGGTTATGAAACCAAACTATATATATATATATATATATATATATATATATATATATATATATATATATATATATATATATATATATATATATATATATATATATATATATATATATATATATATATATATATATATATATATATATATATATATATATATATATATATAACTGATCCCTCTAAAACTGAACCATTCCTTTTTTCCGTTGGACAAGCCAATTTTGTATAGATACAATCTCATCATGTTACCATCATTGAATCTTATCAAGTTTTTCATCTGTTAACACGTGCAGAATTTTTCATGAAGCAGAATTGAAATGTTTCCATCTTAAATTTTGTCTGAACTGGAGCGGAGTGTTTATTCGACAATCAGTCATATCATTTTAAATTTAAAGAACAGAAAACGTACATTGTGTTGAAAAATGAAGTATTCAAGTTACTAGTGTGATGCATTCTAGTGTGTGGAGACGGTTAGTCATCCCCCACAAGTTACATGGAGTGGGGAGACCACAAGCATATTCACACATCCCACTGTACCTTTATATATAAATAAATATAATCCTGTCTTTATTTTCATGCTTCACACATGGATGATATATCTTACTGGTTTAAGTTGATTTTATTTTCTACGTTTAAGCTGAAAGAGATTTTGCCACTAATAGCAGTAGAAAAGTATCACTCATTAATTGAGATTCGTAAACTAGGAATTCATGTTAATATTAACACGATGCTCGTATCTTTCTAACTTTTACTTTGTAAACGCTGTTTCCACCTATGAAATGCATCAATAACACCCAGGACTTTTAATGATCTTTTCTCAAAAACAATGAAAAGAGCTCGTCGAACTGCCTTTATGATTATATCACATGAGTGACAACGGAAGCCTGGTAACTGGATATGCTTTTGACTTTCCTCAAGGCTATCACAACCCGCAAGATTATATTGAACCAAAGCAATCTTCGCACTTCAAAAAAAGAATTTCCTGACCTGGGTAGGAGGCATGATAGTGCTCGCTTCTCAGAATTGATAACCAGATCTTGAAATGCAAAAATCCAATTCATAGTTTACCTTCATAACTCATTTTATAAATTACGCTTTGTAGTCAAAGTAGTGGCTTACGGTTTCGTGGAAACAAACATTCTTGAAGATAGTCAAGTTGAACGTACTAAACTAGATAGCTTTCGTGGAAATTCCACGGTTTAGATTTTACTAGTTTGAAAATATTATAAAGACGAATGTATCAATGATATACGAAAAACTATTGCTTCCATGAATTTTTTTTAATAATATATGGAGAACTTCTATTCTGTATCTTATCTACCGATAACATGACCTAGATAGTACCTGTCAAAATTCTGCGGCTTAGAAGTGATAAAATTAAGGATCTATGAAATAAAATATCAATCCCCATTTCACCTGTGGTACTATTAGAACTTGAATAATTTTCATCAATACATACAGAACTTTCATTCTGTATCTTATCTACCGATAAAATGGCCGTGTAGGAGCAAAAAACTAGAAACGGGGAAAAATGCACAATTTATAGTAATCCGGCCAGTTTGGTATTCAGAACGCAATTTCTATAATACATGTATACCCGTTCTGAGTTCAGTTCAATAATTTTTCTTCAGTAATAGATAGGAATTAATGGCATGGACATACCCACATTGACAGATAGAGAGAATAGAATAGAATAGAATAGAATGAGGCTATAAGAACGAACCTTCTGGCCCATTCTTGGGTCGGATAACTACTTCGATAATTATTCGGTTACCCAAGTCCCATGCCGTAATTCTAGCCGCGTCAACCATGGCGGAAGCGGGATTCGAACCCGGGTCTTCCCGCTCGCAAGTGGATTCACTCACCAGTCGACCAAGCTGGAAGCTGGTGGTGAGAGATAGATTAATTAATAT
>VCRD01002747.1:30060-46516 GCA_006783055.1 Trinorchestia longiramus
AGAGAGAGAGAGAGAGAGAGAGAGAGAGAGAGAGAGAGAGAGGGATAGAGATGGAGATACGTTGTGTTTTATATACAATATGTAGATAGTTAATATTCAATTCCACGTTTTGAGTTACACCCTCGTGGGATCCAGTATTTAGACTGTGTCAGCGATCATGACTCAAGATGACTCCTTTTGATTTAAAAAATACAAAAGGCGCAGTGTCAATTTAATACAGAAATCAAAAGACTGCTGATCGTAGGCAGCACTTAGTTGTATTACTAGTATTTGTTGCTGATACACTGATGAAGATAGATTATGCTATAGCAGTTTGCGTAAACGTTGTCAGGCTGAGGGTAAGAACGTTGATGGTAAGCGCCAGGAAGGAATGTAGCAGAACAAAGAGAATGGCCGTTGTTCTGCGAGATCTGGTTCAGGACTGCGCTTCAATTGAGGCTTTGAGTGAATCTGCCAATTTTTTCAAAATCACTGTTCCAAGCTCAGAGAAGCTTTTTCAATATACAAGTCTGTTTGTCGAGAAAGAGTGAAATGATGCTTCAAAATTTTATGTTATGATAGTATTAAACGAGTTTGTAGCTGAGTGAAATGATAAACGATTAGGAAATTTTAGTGGCACATAGAAGAAGAATATTCCTGCTCTAGCTCATCAGTCTTTGGGGTTTTGGAAGCCTCCATCATGTAAGCCAATCAAGTCTGAAATTTTCTGGACAACACATAATTGTAAATACTTCTCACAGCGCAGGGGAGTTGAGTAAAATTCCCATTATTAGTGACGTTGCCTGCAACTTTTCCGTATCTCATACGCTGTGCTTCAGAAATTTAGTCATTTATTATACGTATATCACATGGAATCAATTTTTGCATTCTGTGATAAAAATCTGGTTCTAAGAAATAAAAACAGCGTGAACTCACATTCTACAGACGACTTCAGCAATTATTTAACTTTTCATGTTGTTAGGCTCTAAAAGTGTTAACTTTAAGGAAATGCACTGTCATATGAACAATATTTCTATCCTTTTGTAATTCTTTGCAATCTAGTAGTTGGTTTTTGTGATTGTATAGGCCGCAACCATGCACCGAGTACAGTTTCCAAGCATCGCAATTGAGGCTTTTACATCTAAGAACATAGTTCTACATCCTGCATAGCACTTTGTTTATGCCTCCTATAAATGACCAAAAATATGGTATATTTTATGTCAAAAAAATAATCATTATTCGTAAACACAGCTCCTTTAGATCCGTCATCTAATTGTTTCGTTGAAAAAATGTAAGTTTCTAAGATAGTATAACCTCATTTAAAATATGTAAAGCGCCTGTACTATTTCGTAAAAGTGAGAAACCATGACCTGTGTTATTAGTCAAAAATGTTTGGAGATTATTATGCAAGCATTTTGGTATTCAAATGATTGAATCAAATGAATGATCGCTCGGAGGTACATTAGACCGCATATTTACTGTGCACTTTTAAAAGCGTCTGTTGAAACTTGTTATAAATATTGATTTCGGGAGTAGTGATCAAGAATTGGACTTTAGTAAAATTAAGCGATCAACCCCTAAGTGAAGCAATGAATTAATTTACTTAATAAATGTTTAACCTTGTGCTAAGAAGCCTTATCATTTGGATAGCATGCGGTGTCGGAGTCCTCGTGTACTTCATGAAGGCTGCACTGTCTTCGTTTTAGATCCGTATAAGAAACAATTGTTTATACAATACTTATTTTACGATAAATTAAAAAAACAACACATTTTCGTTGTGTTGACATATGAAACATTATGAAACTAAAGTTATAAGAAAACTCTGATTAGTTTTTCAATATTTTTCACACGGCAGTGTTGCCAAAGTTTAATAAACAGTTGTATAACTGCATCAGATGTACCACGCTAGTGCTTTGAAATAGTGAAATAATTTTGCCCAATTTTTCCAAACACGCACTAACTTAGTTATTCAACAGTCTCTCGCAACCACGTATGTTGGTTATATTTACATATTGATTCATATTTTAGTACAATGAGTTAGGCCAGATGCGGTTAGAACAAATGTTATTACGGGTGGTCGTGAAATACCATTTAAACAATCACAAACAGCAATGAATAGTAGAAAAAATCGATGAGCCCAAATGTGCTAGCCTTCAATAAGTTTTTCAAACAGATTCTTTACTTTTTTATGGAGATGGTAATTTCAGTTGTCTGTCGAACATTTCCTTGGCGAGACGTGGTATGTACTCGTAAGTAGAATACTTAGAGTCATGTTCATGCACTTGATCTACTAGATCACCTTTTATGTTGCTATGAAATGATTCCATGCTAAAAAAAAGCGAGCAGGTTCATTGTTTTCATAGAAGTGTGCAGCAATTACACTCGTACAGTTTTGGGTAGCTGGTTAGCTGCTACACTAGTATGTTTTTTAGCTTGCTCATTTTGAGTAGGAAAACTAAAATAACATACTAGTGTAAGGATAACAGTTGCAGTCAGCAGGTATCACTCTCACTACTGGCCAACTCCACAAAGCAGTTCGGCACTCCTTCGATGCTTGCATGCTTTCCATACGTTATCACGCAAATGCCGCCCTGCACGAGTTTCCTGATGTTTAATAGTGAAGAAATCTGATACAAGTTATATGATTTATTTTATTTTGTGGAACGTTTTTATTTCATTAACATGCACAAAGTCTGGCAAAAAACTTATTAAACGAAAATTCTTTTATGATTTTCTGAGACCAAATTGAAATTATTTTCCCCACAAACCTGCAATGATAACACTGGTTTGTGATGCTCTCAAGGTCTAACATTTAATACCTGATTTTAGGCCAATGTTTTGAACAGAATACAACAATCATGCTTATTTTAATCAAACAGAACAAGTTAATGAAATAATCGCACAATAAAAATATCCTAAGTTCCGTTCTATTTGTAGGTGAATAAAAGACAATATTGAAAATATTAGACTGATTTATTCACAGAAGGCTTACAAAATATTTTGACGAGATAGCAAAAAGAGTATAATGAACTAAGGATGCTACACATGGATTAATGGTTTATTCAGGGACTTCAGTTTGTGCTGAGCAGACTGCGCATCCCTCTTTAGGCACCAGCAGTAGTCAGCCAGAAAGTTTACATCCCATCGGCCTTGATAGCGTTCCTCCATAACACATATTTTGGTGAAGGCACTCTCCCTGTTCTTCCCAGTAGTCTCCACAATTCTCTGGAAGACAGCCCAGATATGACAGGTGGAAGTGCATTTCCACTGGCATGTGCTCATCAAGTTGGCGGAAATTCTCCATTAACTCATCAACCATATTCTGATACTGGGCACTTCTGTGGTCGCCGAGGAAGTTTGTTATGACTGATTTAAAAGACAACCAGGAAGAGAGTTCAGCACGATTCAGTGAATCGTCAAAACTAGTATCCTTGATGAGTTCCTTTATTTGAGAACCATCATATATACCTGCCTTAATTTTCTCCATGTTTTTCCGTTGAAACTTCTGATGAAGGAAAGCAGACCCTCCACCTTTCCTATTCAATGCCTTTACAAAATTCTTCATGAGACCGAATTTCATATGGAGACGTGGGAGCAATATCTTGCTCGGTTCAACCAAAGGGTGGGAAACAACATCTTGTGATCCAGGTTTAATCCTTGTCATGATGGACACTCCTCTCTGACATAATGCTGGTAATCAACCCGACTATCCCATTAGCACAGAAAGCATGGATACTTTGTATAACCACCTTGAAGTTCTAGAATGAGTCCAAAAACTTTAAGATTACCACAGATCAACTATTTATGTTCCTGGTAGTTCAGAGCAGACAGCAGATGTTTAATGCTTTTGTGGGATTATTTCATTTCAACTGAATGCCCAACAAGGATCGATGAAAACTTATTTCCGATATTCAGAAGAACTGCTTTATGACTTCTGTCAGATGAATCAATGAAATGTCTCCATTCCACAGCATCATACTTCAGACCAAGTAATTCAATTAGGTCAGCAATATTGCTACAGTAGACCAGTGAAGATGCTTCATCAAACACGAAAAATTTTCTAAATTCCCTCTCGCGAACTCGATACCAATAGAATGTTGTTTCTGGCGCCAGTAGACGTTTCTTTCGCAGATGAGAACCCAGTAGTTGGGCAAACTCCTTAGAAAGGATCAAGTCTTGGTCAGGTCACTAAGTTCATCTTGAATCAAAGGCACCGGTTTTTTGTCTTTTTCTAACCTATGTTTATCACACTTGGCTGTATCAATCATGTCACTAGATTTGGAATCAGAACTAGCTTCCATTGTGACCTTTGGCTCAGAAACAGGAACATCGAGACCATGGGGGACCGGCTTTATTGCAGAAGGAACATCAGGGTATTGAACATGGTTCTTGTTCTGATGATTGATGCCTTTTAGATATGTCATGCAAAAGTAGCTGTCGGTAATGTGATCTTTCTCTTCCCTCTACACTTTTGGGGACATCGAATGGCACACTCTTCCTTTTCGTGTTCCTCCAATCCTGCAAGTTCTCTACAGGTGTTTTGCAGCAGATATGGAGATCGAATAGCTTATTCTGGTTCCCTAGTTTGACTCCAAAGTAAGCGTAATATACCTTCATAAAATCCGATTTTTTTGCTTGACGGTCTGGAAGAATCACATGTCTGCATATATGACAGAACCTACTAGGATGGTTTTTACAGTTCTGATTCTTTTTTCTAGATTTGAACAGAGAAATAACACTAATTATTTAAGATTATCCAGGACCCGGTTTCGCAGAAGCGAAACCCATAAATACTTGGATTGCCAAGTTTTAAAAATATATACTGGAAAAGAAAAGCTTATATCTTAGAAATCAGACCTGACGCAAAAAAAAATAAAAAATTTAAATTCAGCATGCAAAAAGGGTCTTAAAGCAGTTGGGAAACCAGTGATTTTTTAAAAACGTTTTGAAGCGCAGACCAGTGTAATCATTATACGTATTTTTTCCCCTCATTCTATGAAATGAATTATGTTTTTCGTGGTTTTACTACATTATTGACTCTTCGAGTGACAATTTTCAATTTACATTAGTGTAAAGATAAAAATGATATGCATAGGTTTTCATGTTCGGGCGATGTACCAAGTGTATGTACAGCACCATGTATCGAGGCGTGAGTACCTGACGTAGGTATGTGGTTGAGGCCTCTTGCTCACCGCCCAGCTAACTGTTTAAACATGCTACGAAGCACGACAACACCGTGCCCTTCTGAACTTGGGAACGGCATTTCCCACGGCGACAAGTGACAAATGAAAAATAATGCATGAACGATCATATAATGACAGCGCGCAAAGAAACAGAGGAACTTGGGCGCTGAACCTCAAACACGATGTAGTCTATTGGAGCTAGAGCGACATCTAGGGACATGAGCTAGGGATATAGGTGGATTAGGTGTAGAAAAGATTGAAAGGAAATTAAATTAATCATCACTCCGACGAATGATATTTACAATAACATGTATTAAATTTTCTGCGTGTATAATTAACCTCGCATTTTGCCATTGAAAAGAAAATTGTTAACCTTTTACCATATCATGTATTCGGAGGATTAGAGTCCATCCAGGAGCGATGATGTATATTTTATTGTATTTAATTAATTGTGTTATTTACAAGCATTGATTGAAATATAATGGAAGGACAGTATGCAGGAAAAACCATGCATCTAAACCAAAATTACGTAAATTATGAGAAAGAAACGAACTCATCACCAATCAATCATAGTACAGTTAAAAGTAGGCAGATGAGCGTTTCCAATTCTGTATTCATTAATTAATCGAATTCAATAACAAATAGACATAACCTAAATACGTATTGCCACAGGAGGCATGCTCAAAATCATTAACATTTACTAAATTTTCTAACATTGTAGGTGATGGGATCCAAAATACTAGACTGTACCTTCATGAAATTTGACTAAAAAAAGTTGATTACCTCATGAAAAAATGCAGCTCATATTTGGTTGACCAAGAAATAAGGTATTATTGTGTACATTTCAAGCGCCATAGACGACTGAAGAAGTGCTAGCGCAACTCTAATGATGAATTTGAGTTCAATCAGCATAATAAACACATTTAGCAGTTATGTGTATACCATCACAGATTTCATTTTTTTCAACAAATGCCCAACCAATTTAAATTCAAAGGATGGATGCCGTTTTTTATGCGCCACAATATTGTCTTAAGTATTCGAACGACTGAAAATATGCATCCTAGTGTGGGGAGACGGCAACGCATCCTCCTACCAGCTGCTTGGAGAGAAGAGACCACCATGCATCTCCACACATGCCACTTAGTACCGTCTTTATTTTTAATTCCACCGTAGTAATATAGTGGCTTACTGGTATAAATTTAGGATAAATGTTTTCTACGTTTTACCTGAATAATATCAGGTTGGTAATACTAGAACTAGAAGAATTGGTGAATAACTTTTGATCCCTTAATTCTGTAGGTATTCATACTGATCAAACGATTGTGGTCATCTTATCAATGTTTTATATTCTTACAAAGTGTCCCTCCATGATATTCTTGTCTAACATGCTGCAATTTTAATGAGTTTTTTGCGAACAACAATATGAGCCGATCAATTCTTAACTATTTCTGACGGCTTTCCCGGCTGACTACGTGGGCCAGGTAATGAGATGTGATTTGATTGACATTCTTCACGGCTGTCAAGAGTAGGTGGAATAATTTGAGCCTATGTACATTTCTTGATTTGAAACAATACATTCCTGACGTTGGTAGGATGCATCAACGTATTAGCTTCAGTGCCCAAAAATGTAGATCCTAATTAACACATGCCAGAGTTAAATCCGAGGTGCGTTTTTAAAGAAAGTAGTGTTTTGAAATTCCTCCGCTGTAGGACCACTACTGTATGTATTTTGCTCATGCGAGCTACGTTCTGCACTGTGTTGGTAAGGCTCAAACGTCAGTCCATAGTCATCAACACATTCACAGTCACCTCAGTTCTCCATTCTGGGACAAATAGCAAAGACGTCTATAGCCGTCCAAATCTAACTGTGCATAAAAACCGAAGCACGTGAAGAAACGTCAATGATACATGTCGTTACATATAACTAAATTAAAGATGCATCTTTTGTGACTAGTTTGAGCAAATTTATGACTGTTTTAGACCAGCTGTGATTATTTAAAGCGCTCTCTATTGTAGAGATATTATATATATATATATATATATATATATATATATATATATATATATATATATATATATATATATATATATATATATATATATATATATATGTATATATATATATATATATATATATATATATCCTTATTATATACACCTTATATAGAATATATATACCTTCTATTGTAGCCAACAATTAATTATTTTTGCCGTAAAGGTTTGTATGAAGTTCCTGCATTCCCAAAAATCATGAGTGAACGAAGATATCAAATGTTTCTGAAACACTTGCATATGGATTGTGATAAAAATGATGATCCTCTCCGCAAGGTGAGACCTCTCATTGATTTGTTGAGACATAATATTCGTAGCACCTATTATACCAATCAGAACCTAAGTCTTGATGAGTCAATGATGGCATGGCGTGGAAGACTTCGATTTTGTCAATACATAAAAGGCAAAGAACACAAGTTTTGCATGAAATTCTATGCCTTTAGTGAACCAACCGGCTTCATTTTAAATTTTCTGTTGTACGAAGGCAAATCAACAGTCACAGAGGATGATGAAAGCGATGGTCATTGCCAGAAGATTGTGCTGAAATAAATGCAGCCGTACCTCGATAAAGGCCACACGTTCTACAAGGATACTTTCTACAATAGTGTTGCTCTTTCCAAATTACTGCACCCTAGGAAAATTCATACCATTGGCACCTTGAGGTCTAATAGAAAAGATAATCCAAAGAGTATTAGCAAGAAAAAGTTGAAGAAACCTGGTGATTCTTGCTGGCTGAGAAGAGGTCATGTTTATATTTCGAAGTGGAAAGACATGAGAGAAATCCTCATGCTTACAACAAAACATCACCATAGAATGGTAAATTGTTCCTCAAGGCGTGAAAATTCTAAATTGAAGCCCATGTGCATTCAAGACTAAATCATGAACATGGGAGGAGTGGACCGTTCTGACCAACTACTTGCGTACTACAATACTCCTAGGAAAATTCTAAAATGGTACAAGAAGGTTTTCTTTCATCTCCTTGATATTGTGGACATCAATGCGTATGTTCTCTTCAGAAAAGTGTCAAAGCAGACAAATCGACAAGTTCTAAAATTTTGAGATAATTTCATGGGACAACTATCATCTGTGGACCTTAGTATGAAAGAACCAATGACAACATCAGCTCCATGCACACCAGCAGCATATGAAACTGTTGATGAATTTCACAGTCTAGAGAATATTTCTTTTTTGAAAGAAAATGTACCACGTTACCTACGCTGCAGAGTGTGCACAAAAGAAAAGAGAAGGAAAGAGACCCGTCACAAATGTAAAAATTGTGAAATACACCAGGTTTATGTCCTGCACCATATTTTGCTATTTACCATGGCCATTAGAGTCAATATTATGGTTTGGCCACATGTTTTCTTAAGTATTTTATCAGTTTTGAAAAAAATAATTTTTAACAATTTTTTGCTACTTATTATGGCGTTTGGAGAGGATTATCCCATGGCATTATGTTTTCTTTGGTACTTTGTTCTGTTTTAAAAGGAAATAAAGGAGTTTAATTATGCTTATGTGTTTATTTCAACATGACGGGAACAGACGTCATGAACATTTTATGTCCTGTAAGGTTCCAGATGCAGCATGACGTCCATAGACGTCAACACTATTTTTAAGGTCAGTAGACTTGCTTGATATATGTATATACCCATAAAAAATCTCAGTTATTGTAACTATAGGTTAGAAATTATGGCAGTGTGCATTTTGTGTAAATGCAGCCTGACGTCTATAGCCGTCTGCGAGCGTGAATGTGTTAAGCTTGTTTACGTTTGTTTTTGTGCATTTGAAATGCCTCCTCCTATTGATAATTCAGCCAACTGCGAAATACGCACAGTCATTAGTTTTCCTAGTACTGAAGGCGTGAAAGCGGCTAAAATTCATCGTCAGATCAGCAAAGTGTATGGGACAAACATTGTCAGAGATCGGAGGGTACAGAAATGGCTAAGAGCTTGTAAAGATGGCCGTATAAATGTGTTTGATGGGAAAGAAAATGGGCGAACTTCAGTCATTACTGACGATTTGGCCCAGAAACTTGATGAAATAGTGAGAGGGAACGACACTGTGTGAAGTTTCCTCAGGTGTCAAGAAGTCTGCTCTATACAATTGGAGGATGGACAGTATTAGTGGACTACTTGCATTTTCCCCGAGGAAAATATATAGTAGACTACTGGATCGTAGTAGCCTTTGTCATCGCTGTGTCAGCGCCAGCACGGGACAGCTAAAGTAGACTACTCGACAGTAGTTGCATGTACTTTTCCTGTCGAACGTGCATTTTTGCCCTGCTTTGCGAGCACAGCTTCACCTAGGCGTCTTTTAAAGCTGCTCTGCGATTGGTTGCTCGAGGGAACAAGGTTCCGCCCTTCTTCCTTCTGGTGTAATTATTTTAGTCCAAATAAACTAATTTTTTTGCAACTCAATCAATAATTTGGTATACTTTAAATATCTCTGTGTACTTTGTACATTAAATATAAGAATGCCAGCACTTGTTTTACCTTTACAACGCAGCTTTAAAAAAACCCTCGTTCATACGAGTATATGCAGGGAAAAATTTTCTCAGCAGAAAATGTGAGGGTTTCATTGTCGTACTCAATTAAATAGGGTTTGTTGCTTCTGTGTAATGAAGCATCTATAATTTTTATAGACAAGGTAATTCTATCGTTTAATTAATTCCGTCTGAAACCTTCAAGTACTGTCTTACCGTCGTAAATTTCAGTGATAGTATTTTTAAACAAACCAGAAAAACTTCTTTGATAGTAACTATAGCAATGTTAACACTGGGATCTCAGCTAAAGGAAAACAAATACTGAAGCTAGTAGTTTCCAAAAATCTAGGTACATACAGAATGTAATACAACCGATTAACTTTTGAAATTCCTGAACATTAAAGTATTTTTTGAGTACATCTATTATGATAAGTAATTGATTGATCGAGAAAAACTTTAAAATATATACTCTGACGTTACTTTAATGTTCTGAGTTTAAAACAATTCAGAAATTCTGGTGACAGAAATAACACCAATGAGTCGTTAAAAACCCCGTGGAGGTTGCATCTGGCTTGATTATTCACATTTGAGGTTCGACAAAAAACAATGGCCTATTTTATTCAGAGCCTAACAACTGGAAAATAGATTATCATGGCGTGCGTGAAAATACTTTCTAATGTGTAGGTGTGGAATCGCAAAAAAGTCGAATGGCTAATTTGAACTATTTTTGTGTGCATGGAGTCCAGAGGTGCTTGTGTACTACACGGCTAATTTAAGCAATGACAGCACCATAACTGATCATGTTGAAAGCGTACGAGCAGAAATAAATTAGCATAGCATATAATAAACTAATAACATGGTATATACAACAAAACAATTCAAATTACTCACTACCTTATTATTTTATGGTCTTAAAATTTTCAATGTAGATATTGGAACCGAAAATATAAGATCTTTGAATTTGAATTATTGTTATTGATTGAAAGCGTATTGTTTAGCTAATTTATCTATAAAAATTATGTTGAGAGCAATAATGGAATTTACCACTATTACCTTCAGTTTGTTCCTTAACCATGAAGCTACGTTATTCTCTGCGTGTTAAATATCAAGACTGGACGATGAATTTCAATACTGAAAGAGTATTAATACTATTTCTCGCACAAACAAATATTACCTCGAAGGTTGTAGTAGGAAAGTTGGAATATGTTCCATAAATGCCACTTATATGTGAAGATACTGATCAGTGAAATGTGTATCAAATACAGGAGCTTTATTTAGAACATAACTTTGTTGTCGAGATCATTCTGAAAATTGTGTCTCGACGGAGAGTAAGAAGAATAAATCCATTACCGGGGAATGTATTTGTTTTTCGTGTCCCAAACTTTCATTGATGCGCCCTATTACCTGTAAACTTTGTTCTCACCATTCATCAATGGTCAGGTTTTCTGAGCGATGCATAGGAGCAGAGGTTTCACTTTGTTAGGTGCAGCAACGTTGTTGGCTAAAATCAGGGTAACTGTATCCTTACTAACTTGAAACTGAGGAAACTCATTTTCAGTAAAATATGAAAGCACTGGCAATTTCACCCAAAGCAGTTCTGACTCATCACTGGTGAAATATTGCTGAGGTTTTTAATTTTTGTTTACAACTTATACAGCGTAATTGCACTATCATATTTAAGGCCGGTCATTTAGGGATTGCTATTAAATGTAGTTACCATTAATAACTGAACATTCACTCCCAATATTCTTGTCCACTTCGAGTTGGTGAAATATGGACACAATTTTTTATGAAAATTCAACTCTGTGGAACGTATTTATCCTGGTTAAACGTATCCATGTGTTCAGAAGTATTTCATTGTTGTGACAGCGTTGCAAGACACATATTTCGTCATGCAATGTTTGAGGACACATTCAGCAAATTTCTTGAGTTTTTAACTGTTTCCTCTGCTTGAGTGTTCAGCCGACATAGGAAGTCGGACCAGACTAATAACTTGACGAAATGATATACTACTGAGAATTCTATTCACTCTTTTCAATTTATAACCAGCAAAACTTATCAATTAACCCATTTTACCCGTAGACGCTTGTTTTAGGGCTATTGTCACTAGTCGGAGCTATTATGTCAACGGTAGAAATTTAAAACTTCTGAATTGATTTGCTTTCTGCAAGTTATTCGTATTTTTCCTTCATAGAAAGTGCAGACATGATGATAAAAGACAATGAATAAATTTTCACGAAGGAAAAAATCTTTGCTCACAGCAAGGACTACTATAAACAGGACGTGCACCGCCATATAGCTGACTATGTTAGCGGAGGCCATTGCATTCTTAGTAACATAGCATTTTCTATCGGACAAATTGATCAAAAATTACTTCTTTTAAGCAATAGCAGAGATAATAAGGTTTTAGAGTGAATTTTAAATGGTTTAAAGCACTGTAATGCTTTGAAATACCAATTTTAACAGGACTTAACATGTATTATTATATGAGGTTAGTGGCCACTTTATAGAAAGCCGAGTTGCTGCAGTTTTAGACTTTACAAATTGATTATAGTTAAATCTTTTCCACTGCAAACAACCAAACATACAAACATTCACGCATATAAATAAACAGACATAGAAACAAAAACCTACCGAACTGCAGTGATTAGTCAGCCAACCGGGCCTTCTTGACAGAGGTCTGAAGAAGGAGCACATTCTTTTGCTAGTCTTTCTCTGAGGGGTTGACAGTAAATTTGAGGGGTTTACAGCAAATTGAGTGAGTGTAGTAGTCGTCAGAATACTGCCTTTCTTTGACTCGTACAGTTTCTTGACGTCTGCAAATGATGCTGTGTTTCATTGTCAAGACTGATCTTCTGGCCCTTCTCACTGATCCAGTTGTTGCGGATGCAGTTGTTCAGCAGATGTAGTTCCAGTTGTTTAGCAGATGTACTGTGTCAAAAAGGAGAAACCAGACACGCTCGTTGTCAAGAGGACGCTTGGCTGTGGCACTAGTGTGTACCATGCCACTATGCAACACACCAGAAATTGAAACAGTTGGGTGAATCTGTACTTCATCTACTAAGAGAAACACATTCTTCTGTTGCAGTGTCTGGACTTTGTCAAATGTTTATCTTTTGATCGTTTTGTCAAACGGGATGTCATATATAGTTCATTGCCAGGCGCACAGTTTCGTCGGACTGTGTATACGATCTCAAACTTTTGTTGGGATGAAGTGTCTTAAACAGTGGTAAACTAATGCCGTTCTTGAACGCACTGAGCGTTAGTGGGGAACACAAAGTGGGCTTGTCTTCGACAATCACAGACAGGCTGCACTCACTGAAGTTGTCGGTCATGAACAAACGCACAAGCCTTTCTTTCGATCTTGAAATAATCAAGTTCTTGTACTGCTTCGGCAGGTTACGTTCAGGCTTGAAAGCATCAAATGAAGTAATCTTATCATTCTGAAGAAAATACCTCAGTTGTTGGTCTTCCACTTTCGCAGGACGAGGTGTAAGTTTTGGAAATGGCAGACATGAAGCAGGCACAGTAAAGATACTGGGAGGGATTTCACTTGTTCACACAACTCCACACTTGTTTGGCATTTTTAATACATATAATTAGTAATGAACTTTGTAAACAAACAGTATCCACATGGAAATGCAGCAATGTGCCTCGAAACAAACAACAATGTCCAATTCAAACCGAGCGACAGACTACAACAATGTTCGCACTATGACAGATGGGAGTTAACTGAACGCAGTGAACTGGCCTCCGCTACCGTAGTCAGCTACACGTCGATGCACGTCCTGGTTATAGTAGTCCTTGGCTCACAGGTATAATTGGCGTATGCGAAAATAAAATTCTTATCTTATAGTCGAGGTATGCAGCATGCATTTATTTGAACCATTCAATCCGAGGACATGTTATTGAAGGGTTAAGATGGAAAAACAAGCGGTATGCGTCTTTTTAATGCAACCTGCGCAGCGTACATTATCAGGGCAAAACACTACTGCCGACAACTACTGAATCACGATAAACTTCATTCAAAAAATACTTCGGTCATGATGAGCATATCACATTAACATTAATAATTAAGTTATTTACATACTTGGCCATCGAACAGAGGAAAAATCATAACTGTCCTTCATACACATGTATTTCTACATGATGAAACGCAAATTTTACGTTCCAAGTTAATTCATAGTTTTTTAGTGTTCAAATTAAAATTATAAAAAATAATCCAACTGATGTCAGAAGGAAAAGACAGGGCAAATAAAGAATACCAATGTGATAATAAAAGTTGCAGCACTTCTAAGTGTTAATTTTATTGATGAATTTTACATCTTGATAAGGTATATATTATTATACAAAAAAGAAGACCCTATTATCGCCACAGTTCACACTGGCAGGGACCTCACCAACCATCCCAGTCGAACACACGAATTTCAAAAAAGCTAACTGGAAAAGGTTTACTGAACAAACAACAACTTTTCGCAGCACTCAACACCCACCCCATAAATGACGTAAATCAAACGGTAACAGAATTTAACTCTACCATCACAAAAACTGACAAAAAATTCATTCCAAAAGGTAACAGAAAGCATTATAAACCAAATTTCACGCATGAGGCATATAGACTAATCAGAGAGCGTAACAATATCAGAAATACACCCATTGAGCACACTTACCAAACCACAGAACACATCCAGGATCTGAACGAAAAAAAATAAACGAAAAATTACTAAAAAACATACAGAAAACTGGAAAAATTTCATCGAATCCCTAGACCACAAGACAAACTCTAGCAAACTCTATAAAACCATTAAAAACATAACAAATTCCAACACAAACGCCTCCCAAACACATGTATCAATCACCACTAATGTGAACCTACCCTTAAGACGGAAACAAGCAGACATACTCATACACCACTACGCTAGCATGAGCAAGGTACGCACCACAATCGCAGACAAGCACACCCACAGACTCAAACACAAATACCCTCTTGATAACAGCACTACACTCACAAACCCCCAAGTAGTTTCACACACACATCTCAAACTAATAGCTTTGTTAAATCTTTAAGACATAAATTTCTTAATTTATCTGAACGATTCATTTAATACGTCTATTAAAGGAATGTTCAACCTGAATTTGGTACATAGAAGAAATGTCACCAAAACGATCCTTTTTATTTTCAGCTATGGATAGCAGAAATAATTTAACTTTGATTATACAGTAAACATACGTATTGGATATATTCCTTTTTAGGTTTCAATACTACATATTTCTGGCTTGATGCGACACCTCACCTTTGTGAAATGAAACAGCATGGCGATGCAAATATTTTACAATTTATTGTTTTACGTGAATTTTTATCCCCTGTTTAGACGATAAAAAATATTGTAATGGGAGTTAGAATTTCTTCGATAACACATGGCTGAATTTTCTCACCGCCACCGCAAAAAATTACTTCAAAATAACTTTATAGAGATACAAAATCTATGAAAAGATTTGTAGGAGCTCCTTCAAACACACATTTCGCGCGGCACTAAGATGTAAGTGAAGCCATGTAAACGTGAAAAGAGCTACGTTCATGTCAGTGTTTCATTGCACATGTACGGGAGCTCGTAGACATGTACGTATGATGTTCACACGCCATGTGCATCAAGTACAGGCACAAAGAAAGCACATGCTGAGCCGTGTAGTTCGGTCGCAGGATTGCCAGAGCTGGATTTTTCAGCCCCGATCTAGGTAAAACGAACAACTGAAATATGTATATAGTTATCTATTCATGGTATATATAGTGAATTAATACACTATACTTCATACAAGTATGATAATTTAAACATATAAACCGCAAACTATACTATGAACTGGGTTTAAGCACCAAGCAGTGGCACGCTGGAATTTCCGAGATGGTAACACCGTGCTTCGGAGTTACACACATTCAACCATTGTCTCTACTTGACTGTAAAATGTACAAGCCCTAGATTTAGCTCTATGCTAGACTATGAGGGAAACTTCACTGAAACTAATATTAACTAGTATTAAACTGTTGACTATCAATAAAGATAAATATACATGCGTTTTGGGCAGTTGCGCCGTAATTATTTTAGCAGAGTTGGATATAATTTGTTTAGTCATACAAACAAACTCAGTCACAGTTCGTCAGAGGTTCAGTTCTGCACCCTCCAGCCCGGTTGAACATAGTTTCTGTTGCATAAGAATCTGACTGCTGTCGCTGGCAAGCCTTCTGTTAATATGTTCATTAATTAGGATGCCTTTCAGCGTAGTATTGTGTCACGTTCATTATAAATTAATATTAATCATTAATATTATTCATTTTTCCCCAACACGTGGAGAGCAATTGGATAGCCGGTGCAAATTTTCACTTCGTACAGTCATTACCACTAGAAGGCACTGTAAAAGTTATAGAACCTAACCGAAGTGGCCCCCCGTTGGGGTGACTCCGCCACAGCGCCTATCGCTGTATCGAGGGGTTTTAGAAAAAAATTTAGGTCTTGTTTACATTATAATTACGCGGTAAATACGTGGCATAGATATACACACTAACCTACTTCTAGGAATGCTAACCATACTCTATCGATTGGTGCTAATATATTTTGACCGCTGTAGCTAGTGACGAGTGGTGCCGAGATTGGATGATTTTTTTTTTGTTAGATACGACTGTGTTCGGACTGGTGGCTTGAACACAGGCGAAGATTTCGAGTTTCGCCGCTCACCTCCCCCACTTGTCGCTCTGTACGCAATAGTG
>VCRD01002747.1:48929-60398 GCA_006783055.1 Trinorchestia longiramus
TAATAATATATATATATTATTCATTATTTTCTTAAAGGTAAAGGGTGATGCATAAATAAAATCTTTTAAAGGTGGTCGCGGCGGTTAAAAGTTTGAAGACTACTGGGTTAAATAACGGTCGGACAACAGTTTAAAGCCATTCCCTGATAGGACCTTGGGGCTAGAATGGATTTATCGACACTTGGAAATGAGTTTTCCGACTCTTGGGAATGGGGTCTTACTGACTACTGTGTATGGTCCTTCTCACAATTTTTAAGTCAAATAACCCTTGTATTTTAATGTCCCATTTTGCCTCCTTACCGAGTTCATAAATCCCTGGCGCATAGCCTCACGCACAGACCTGCTAAGTGCCGGTTTTCCTGCTACAAAGCTAAACATTCAGGTTTCGATTTCTGGGGCAGCTAACTAAAGATCTAAAAAATCTGGGTAGCAGATTATAGGCTCCGCCCACTAGTCTTTTCAGTCTTCGCTTTCATGCACACAGTAGAAGGCAAGATTTCACTAGAGTCTTGAGACAATGGAAGATCACTATCACGGACGATAGGATACGCATAGGAAGACAGATTGATAATAGAACTAATAAAAAAACTGAATTTCCGAAATTAATAATTCACGAATGTTCCATAGAACAATATTCCAAAAATAATGTTCATTCTATTGTGGTTTCATTTGCATTATTTTGAAGAAAAAGTTTTGAACGTGTATTAGGTTCTGTCCATGCATTTGTACATTCGTGACAATAAACTGTTTACTATCTTCGTTTTATTATATGATTCGTGTGAGGAATATAAAATAGGTATAGACGAATAAAGCGATGCATATTTCGCGAAAAATGGAGGTGTTAGAGAAAATGGAGGGCATACCTGAAATTAGCACTCGAAATATACGTTATAACAGTTCAAAATCTATCGCCACCGAATCAAGTTTTGGCCTGTGTATTTGGTGAAGAATTTAGGCCATATATAGCAACCACTAACTCAAAATTTGCTTTGAAATTCTATATATTCGACTTAAGCTGTCTAAATTGAAAAATGACGTTGGAGATCCATTGTTTCACGGGAGAAAATTTTGTTGAATAAATTTTGTATCTCCTAGAAGGTCATAGTTACAGTTTGAATGTGAAACATTTTTCTATTTTTCTTAAGATAAAGAAATTATGGACCCTAAAATCATTGGTTGTCACGTAATTCGAAGTAGGCACTAAAAAGTAGGCCAAGTTAGAACAGGAGTAGTTATTTAATGCAAATAGTGGCCTAAGTTGTATTTCTTCAACAAAATCACGCACGTGAGAGTCGAATTGGACGTGAAGAACTTGATTCGTTTGATTTCCGGTTAGTAATACTAGAGTCATACACGAAACTTGGTATCATTTGTTAATGGCGCGGAAAATTCAAGTAAATTTTCTATTTCAAAGAAAAATTAGGCTTCAATATATTTGTGATTCGTATACCAAGAATGTATACGACTAATTATCTATTTCTAGCAAGATCATTTAGTGATAGTCATAGAATGATGCGATAGGAACGAGTTATTTGGCCCATTCATAGAGTCTGTACATAAGTCCCTTGCTGTAAAATCATTCTGTCTGCCAATTGTCATGCTCAAACCGACCAGGGCAGTAGAGACTCGAACTTGCGTCTTTCTCATCGCAAGCGGATTCGCTCACCAGTCGACTATGCTGGTGGATGTTGCAAGATGATATAACACGCATAAAAGTAGTCGATAGAAGAATCTCAAAAAAATGCTATGCCGGGAGTTCAACGCCAAATATCAGGCTGCAACGAAAATTCAGTCAATTTTTGGAGTGAAAGTTCTGTCCATTTTTTGGTTGGAATGACAATTCAGCGAAACCAAGATTTATTTCATATTTGACATAGTCACCATTGTCACTAATAACTTCTTTCCACCTTTCTATAAGCTTTTTGATGCCTCTGTCATAGAATTCATTTGTTTTTGACTCAAGAAATAACCTGGCTTCATTTCAACCTCTTCTATTGAAGTAAGCATTTGTCCTCATGGATAATTCTGTAGACTTCTAAAAAGATTTTAATCTGTTGGAGCAAGATCGAGAGAACATGGTGGGTGAATCAAAACTTCCCAATCAAACTTTTCAATGAGATTCTTCGTCCCTTTTGAAGTGTGGGGTCTGGCATTGTCATGGTGCAGGATCACTCCTTTTCTGTTTACCGACGAAGGTCTTTTTCCTTTAGAACAGACTTCAGACGGCATAACTTCTGGCAGTAAACTGCACAAGTTATGGTTTGATTACCACCTAACAGCTCATAATGAACAATTCCTTTTATGTCCCACCACACGCAAAATTTTTTCAGTTGCAGATTACGTCGATGCTGCGGAATAAGGTTGAAATTACGGGCGAGCCACTGTCTTTCACGTTTAACATAATTGTACCGTATCCATTTCTCAATTCCCAAAACGATTCCATCTAAGAATTGGGTTTGAAATTGAACATAACGTAGTAAGACAACAGTTCACACGTTGTTAGAAATTGTTCTCTGAATGATTGTGTGGAATCCATTTTCTAGGCTTGGAGACTAGCAATCCTTATAATTTCTTGATATATGGTCATACAGCTCACGTTAAACTTCTTGCTCGTTGTCCTAGTTGTTTTGAAAGAATCATCAATGGCAGCCAGCAATAAGTTCTTCAAAACTGAGTCTTTTTGAGCAGTATTTTCTTAGCTGGTCCTCAAGAGTAAAGGCTTCCTTTTTGAAACGTGAAATCATCTTTTACAACTCCTTTCGGTCACAAAATTATTTCCGTATGTGTTCGTGAGCGATCTTGCAGCTGGACTTGCTGCACTGCCCGTCAGAAATTCATGTAGCAAAATATGCCTGATGTGTTCATTGCTAGGAATGTAAATGTGAGTCAATAATATATATTTATTATAATAATGATAACAAAATTTGAAAGTGTAAATAATATCTAAGTGATTTTGATATTCGCCCATGTGTACGATTAATATAATCATACACTAAAATAATAAATCAAGAAACTGGTAAAACTTACGTTACGACCCGATAGTAACCTGAAATGATGTATTACAAACTGTAAAGCAAGTTTTTTGTATATTATTTGCAGTTATAAGCTGTCCCCCAGGTCTATATACTGTAAATGTTATTTCAACAGTAACAAATGAATTCATATCAGCTTTAATATCGTATATTTTATTTTCAGTGAATTTTCAGGCCTCAAGATTAGTAAGATGCACGTTCTACAAGATTGTTTACAATGACTTTATTTTACAAAAAAATAATAACAACAAATAATTTAAATGTTTTGAGCTCGATACTAATAGTCACAAATTTACATTTGTTACCCACGAAAAAAGGATGGTGCAAAATTTTCTTCGACGAAAACACCAACCAATCACAAGTCAATGAAAACAACAACCAATCACATTAGTTATTTTATACAGACTTGGTAAATGAGAGTAGTCTACTTCACCTGGGCAGCTTCGCTGTGGCCTTGGAACTGGTGAACTGGACTACTGTAAGTAGTCTACTTCACCTAGACGCCTACGCGACATGATCATACGAGAAGACTAGATAGACTAGAAGACAGTAGTTTAGTCGTGCTCGACGATCCCTGGTTTTTGGCAAATGTGTCGAGTAGTCTACTAATGCTTTCCCCCCTTCAATTGTTACAGAACAGTTAATTATCGAAAATTATGCTCTCGATGAGTACCAGCGGCAGATTTCTACGAGGGGGGTGTTCAAAAGCTGGTACGATTCGATAAAAAACTCAATATAGATGATATTAGGAAAAAATAGATTAAATATAAACTTTCATGCAAACAAATATATTCTGAAAAAATCAACTTTTTTATTTCAAAATGCCGCTTACTTTAGAAGCGTCCCTCGTATATGGTCTACAGTAAATTTTTCTATTGATTAAAGCTTGAGGCCGGTCATCATAATTTGGTACATTTGTTACGATTTGTACTTAAATTTGGAGACAGATTTAAGTTTTTAATAAATTACAAATTCATAAATTCGGATTATCATTCGCATTACATGCTTAGCAAGCTAAATATATAAAATGGTTCGTATCCAATTCGTTGTTTTGGATGTCACACAATCTACCTGATGTAGTATTGTTGACAAAAAATAGAAAAATAAACAATTATCTGATAAAACCGGCACATGGATGAGCTTTTGTTTTTTAGTACCGATAACGCTGCAATTTTTGAACAAAATCTTGAGGCGAATAAAAATTATAATTTTTTGTGATAGAGAATTGCTGAGAGGAGAATGATGTGCTGAAGGGATAGCAGTGTCATGATAGGATGACAGGGTACTATGAAGACATGAGTGTATTGGGAGGATACAGTTGACCTGAAATGAGTGCAGTGTACTGGAAAGAAGGTAGTGCACTGGAAGAAACACGCTGCAGTGCAGTATAGAGTATTTTTTCTTACCATTGCTCTTTTTTGGAGAGGCCCGCCATTATAACACAAAAAAAATATTTTTTTGTTGTTGCTTCGGACAGAAGACCTACTTATTGAGTTGAGGTAATCTGAGTAATCAAGCAACTGGACGGCCTCCTTAAATTGTGCTCTGGCAGTCATTAACCTTCGTTTTTCCCCATCGTTGGTAATCCTAAGTTCTAATTTTCTCGCCCATATTCATTACCCAATCTCAATTTGAATTCATTACTTTATCGTCAATGAACTTACTTTTTGGGAATAAACTTTAAAATTAGTGAGTGTTTCTAAGTGCATCCACGTTGTTCGTGTCCTTGGAAATCTTTTTGTAATCATCAAATTTTATCAACTCTTGATTTTTGCACAGAAGGAAATGCCTCGGAGCGGTATTTGATGTTGTTCCACGGCACAATGCGGGAGATAGAAACTGCTGATCAAAATCGGTCTGTTTCACTTGAACAGTTATCACCATACGATAAACGTTTCGAAAAGAAAGTGTAGTAGAATTTTGTATAGGAGCGCTAAGAACTTTTTTTTACAGAGCAGAATTAAGTTATCTTATGGAACAATGTATTACCAAACAATATTAAGCGGAAAAACTACTATAAATCACTTTAGTGAAAATGCAAATGCTTGACAAATATTTTACTGAAGAAAAATTACCTCATTCAGTTATATATATATATATATATATATATATATATATATATATATATATATATATATATATATATATATATATATATATATATATATATATATATATATATAGCTTTTATATTAATATATGAACTATACCTATAGCTTAATAAAATATCTGTTTCACAAATAGTGCAAAAATTGTGGCAAAACCAAATTTGTGAAAACGTCGAGGAGATGATTTGGCTATGTTCAGCAGGTAGCAGGGATAGTATTTGGTAATATCAGAATCATCGATGTTTTCTCCGCCAGTCGCATGCTTCTCTGAAAAAGAGGGTAAATGTTAACCTAAAAAGCTTCAGAAACTGTTCAAAATATTGCAAATATTTACAACATACGTATTTACCGTAAACAATGGTTGAATACTGACACCCGTATTAACAAATAAAAAGTAAAAAATGAGAGCCCTCCAAGTTCTGAAGTAATAAATTTATTAATAACATTTGTAGCTATTCTATTCTTCACGGCACAATTTGCAAAAATGACCCGATATCAAAAATTTTCCTCGAGGCCTAAAACGATAATTAATCCCTACTTGTACTAATTGGTGTGTCTTACTAGCTGGCGTACTCACTAAGTCACACAACAGGGGTAAGAAATTAACAGTTAAAAACCTGTCAGACCTTTTCCTCCGTCATAAGTCAGGCATTCAGACGTACAGCTATTGACAGGGCAAAGGAAGTTCGTTTATTTTGCTCATGACACAAGGCACAAGCTAATGTCTTGTTCTGAATTAGAGGCTCACAGTCCCCAAGTCTCAAACTCTCTCTACAGTCCGAAAGTTCCAGACCTCCCAGTTCCTCGCTCCCCTCACTCGTTCCAAGTCTCAGATGTTCCCATCCTCAAGTTGCAGACCTTAGTCACCAAGAGGTATACCCCACATTTCAGTGCCCAGTCCTCAAGTCTCACTTGAAACATCACTGTTAAGTAGTCCTGTGAGCTTCTTTCATCACCATCTTCTGCACCGCTCTTTAAAGCGCTGCGCCTATATTCTTCGTGTGGTGGGTGTGCAGAACATGTTCTTTAGGAAAGGCAGACACAATGAGGGTAATTTCTCTCCAGCTAGCCTCGCTTATGGGGGAGGTAATTTCTAGAGTTTTTTCTCCCCTGAGGAGGACTGATTAATTTCATTGTCATTTTTGAGTTCGTCATTGCAGAACTCTGATGGAAAATTCTCATTCACATTTTCCAGTCCCTTAAAATTGAAAGCTGACATCTTTAGTGCTGGATCACTCCATGGTATCCCGGATACGGGACTGGCATCCTTGGTGGAAGAGGATTTAACGGAGGGGGTAGGGTACCTAGCGGACCGGGTGGTGCAGATGAAAGCGGGCCTAGTGAAGGGTGTAATGCATGTGGAAAACGGTGGACCAGAGGATGTAGTAAAGGACGTGACGGTTTATAAGCAGGACGAGAGACTTAGAAGTGCAGGTAGTGGGCCTCTGGTTTCCAAAGAGAGCTTGCTGGTGCAGCTACAAAGACAATACAAATATATCAGTGTGTGAAAACTGAAGTGTTATGTCATCCTGATACACAAACACAATGAAAAAGAAAAAAATTCACTTCCCACGGGCTACAAATCTAACGGCATTACAAATCTGACTCCAACATTAAGTTGAAAATTACACTTCGTATAGGAAATTAAAAAAAACACACTGAATTGCGCCTCAACATTGCGCACTGCAATGTACTTCAGGATTTCACATCGCATAGCACAAAATGAATGAAATCTCTAATACTGGATTTAAATTTAACTGTGCAGCATTTTCCCTAAAGAAAAAGGAAAGGATTATCCTAAAGGATAATTTCTCGCTTTCTCGCTCTTCAACTCCTTCGATACACCCATGTCCACAAAACGTACAGTCAGAGGTTCTCAATCTTTTTTCATGAACGACAACGCAGGAGCACGGAAAAATATAGGAGTACACCAAGCTATATTTCACTGAACATACATTCAAATATTACAAAATAAAACCATACTCTGCCCATTGGCAGCATCACAGGATAGCATACAATGCTCTAGTAGACGTAGACTAGCAGCACTAGAAAGAATACAATGGAATACGGAAACAGGAACGAGCCGTTTGGTCCATTCTGGAGTTCTTACCCAAGACCCTTGCCATCTAGAATTATACCGGAATTATTCTCATTTCTTAAATTCGTACTTAATAATACTGGGGACTTTTTTTATCCAATAAAACTGTGTACCTCACTACCCCACAAAATGATAACACATACCTCACAACACCACACAATGATAACACCTACCACACAACACAACACAATTATTGTACCTACCTCACAACACCACACAATGATAACACCTACCACACAACACCACACAATTATAGTACCTACCTCACAGCACCACACAATGATAACACCTACCACACAACACCACACAATTATAGTACCTACCTCACAACACCACACAATGATAACACCTACCTCACAACACCATAGAATGATAACATCTATCTCACACCATCACACAATAAGAACACTTACCTCACAACACCTCCCAATAGGAACACCTATCTTATAACACCCTACAATACGAACACCTACCTCACAAAACCACTCATTAAAACACCTACCTCACAACACCCCAAAATAAGAACAACTACCACACAATGACGACACATACCTCACATCCCCACAATTAGACCACCTATCTTAAAATAAAGATACCTAACTCACAATACAAAACAATAGTACCACTTACATAAAAATACCACACAATGAAAATAACTACCTCACAATCCCAACCAATAAAAACACCTACCTCATAACGCCACAAAATCAAAACACCTACCTCACAAAATTACGCAATAAGAACAAATAGTTCACAACACCACAGAATGATGACAACTACCTCGCAACACCACACAATAAGAACACCAACCTCATAGCACCAGACAATGAAAAGACCTATTTCAACACCAGACAATAAAAACCCCTACTCACATAACCAGCAAATAAGAATAAAAACCTGACAATACAACACAATGACACCACCTACACATCATAATACACAATAAGAACACCTACCTAACAACACCACAAAATAAAAACAATTACCATACAATGATAACACTTACCTCACATCCCCACACAATTAGAACACCTAATTCACAACACCACACAATAAGAACACATACCTTACACACCATACAATAAAACCAACCCTCTCACTACACAACATAATGATAAAATCTACCTCACAGCACCACACAATCAAAGCGCCGACCTCACAAACACCATGCAATAAGAAGACCTACATCACACCCCCACACAATGATAACACCTACCTTACAACCTCATACAGGTTGTGAGGTTATGGTCTTATTCAACACAATAAGAACACCTGTCTCACAGAACCACACAATAGGAACACTTGTCTCACAATACCACACAATACGAACACCTACTTCACGACACAACACAATGATTACACCTACCTCACACTACCACAAAATAAAAACAACTACGACACAATAAAAACACTTACCTCACCTCCCCACACAATCAGAACACCTACCTCATAATACCATACAATATGAACACCTACCTCACAACACCAAACAATGGTACCACGTACTTCACAACACCACGCTATCAAAACTCCTATCTCACCACACTACACAATAAGTACACCTACCTCACACCCCCACATAATGATACAATCTACCTTACAACCTCATATAATGATAATACTTACCACAAAACAGCAAGTAATAATAACACCAGCCCCACAACTCCACACAATAAGAACATCTACCTCACAACACCTCAAAATTATAACACCACCCTCACAACACCACACAATAGGTAGACATCCCTAAGAAGACCATACAATAAGAACACCTACCTCACAAACTACCACACAATACAAACACCTATCTCACAAACTATCACACGACACAAACACCTACCTCAGAACACCACAAAATAAGGCTATATACTTCACAACACGAAACAACGATAACACCTACCTCACAACACCACACAATGATACCTCCTACCTCACAACACCATACAATGTGACCTCCTATCTCACCACCACACAATAAAATCCCCTAGCTCACACCACCGGATAATAAGAATACTAACCTGACAACACTTCACAATGATACCACCTACGTCACTACACCACACAATAAGAACACCTACCTCACAACACCACACGATAACACCTACGTCATAACACCACATAATAAGAACACCTACCTCACAACACCACGAAATAAGAACAACTACCACACAATGATAACACATACTTCACAACCCCACACAATAACAACACCTACCTCACAACGCCACACAATAAGAACACCTAAATGACAAAACCATCGTCTACAGGTAGGGCTCACCGCCGGGGAGGCTGGAAGAAACGGATGTTGGCCCCAGCAAGGGAGCAACATTATAACCAAGTTGATGTATGATGTATGCATTATCATAGCATTTTCAATGCCCTCATAATTACAATCCAGAGATGGTCAAATACATTTGTTGATAGTGTAAAAACCTCATGTTTTCACTGAACGATAAAATTTAAAAACAACCTCAGCTGCATGCTCATAACAATATTACAATAATCCCACAAATTTAAACTATTGTAATTATATTAGCACTTCATCACCGAGGTAAATGGAAATAGACGAAACAGACTTATTCGCATTAAAGAGTAAATTGTTATGAGAAGAACACTTTGGAAACTCCAGATAAACATGAATAAAATTGTTATTCAATACATGAACATCATGAATACAAATCATAGGTCAAAATGCTGTCAAATACTTACAAGCACTTATTGAAATTGAAAAATTGACTCAATTGCATTCCCATACATCGCAGAGTAGAGTACCAATTCTCTGTACATAGAAACATGTTTTCAATTCCTACCGCTGCCATCTCAATACTAACAACGACACTATTATGAACTCCTAACGAGGAACATATTCGTTTCAAAGTAGGTGATGCAATAACAGATTTTACTATTGAAACTAAGCTTCAAATTTGAAGTGCGCCAAAACTGCAGAAGAGCGTTTACTTTGGAAAAAGTCGTATACAACATAATGTTATGATTTGAGTTTCCTCGCACAAATGTTACTGAACAAACAATTTATGATGGAAAATAAAGTCTGCCCTCACAATTGAACACGGCACAAGCAGTACACTGTTTCTCACAAGCAGTACATAACGCAGGCGTTGTAAATCAATACTACCGAGTAGTAAACATGTAATGAACGAATAAGATAAACAGGGGAATGTGCCACAAACATATTTTGAGAAACATTAACTTCTTATTTAAGTGCATAAGCAATAGTACACGTAAATTTTTGCTTTACATGAAACCCTGTTTCTCACACCGCATGAATTATAAATGCAAAAATGAGAACCCATGAGAGCATGGCAAACCACAGATCTAGGTTGAAAAATCCATCAGTGGTAACCCAGCTTTCTATTTTGAAAAATGTCACATAGGTTGATAAATAAATGTGTTACTGACAAAACATGTGTGGAAAACGCATTATTACGGCAACAATGATTTGGATAAATGAAGAAAACAGAAAACAACGTACAACATATCCCCGTACAACTATATCAGTCGGGCTCGCACCAAGAGACTTGACTAACAGGAATGTCATTTGACGAATTAGCTTTTAACTTTAACGCAAATAATTTAATCTTTTTACCTCCTCTTTGATGATCATATTCCTGCAGTAGATTTAATCTTACTCCGTCAAAAGTCACAGAATGGGTTTACAGAGAGATTCTTAGGGTCAGTGATAGCTGTTTATAAGCCGTGGGATGGAGTGGAGCCGTCACCCACGGTTAACGAAGCTTATCAACCTGCTTGATCCTGGGACTCGAAAGCTGTATTCGTGCAAATGAGTGGCTCCGTATGGACTCCATGTTCTTGGCAGCAGGTTGGGAGCCAATAAAAAAGAATGCAATTGACATGCGAGAGAAATTCCGTCTAAATTTCAATGAGGTTTCACAAAACTAAGAAGTAGGGGGTGACGACCCGGAATTTACACGTGAAACCTAAATCTGAAAAACCCAAACTGGAGCTGATATTGCAGCATCCATCGTAAACTCCCAGAGATTGAAATTGCTGCACTCGAACCACCGGAGATACATGAATTAAGTTTCAAACTATTCGAACACTAAATCTGATACAATTGATGGTCCCATTAAATGGGGGAATCAGCCACGCCTAGGATGTCGACATGGCAAGCACATGCCAGCTGACACCTTACCATCAGTGAGCTTACAATGTAGCTTAATGAATAGTGATCAGTACATGTGCTGCCGGCTCC
>VCRD01002747.1:61280-78648 GCA_006783055.1 Trinorchestia longiramus
TTACGGCTTTGTATTAGATAAAAACAATGAAAAATATCCCCTGGTGTCAACCTCAATGTACATTCGGCCAGTGCCCCCTCTCATGCATAATGGAAATTTGAATGTGAACGAGGAACCTTGTTTACAAGTTCTAAAGCATTACTATCGGCCGGAAGTCTTCAAGTCGCCTACTAAGAAGTAGCCAATGTAGGCGTAAACCAGAGGTAAAGGGTGTCGTAGAAGTCACTTCGCCATTTTGAACACTTGTTACGCGACTAATAATACCGCTATGAAAATTGGTTTTATATGAAATGAAAAAGAGAAGCTTCATGTTTTATTCTGTTTCGATGATACAGATTTGAGGTACGTTTTGTGATCAAAAGTTACGGAATCATAGTATCCCAAAAATGCTGAAATACAGTAAGGACCGACGTCCAAAGATGGTGGAAAGTTTTTTCTCTCGTAATGTATTGTTAGTTGCAGCACAGAGGGACTTCGTATCAATATTTAATCAACAAAGGCCTTCAAAACATTACATTATTCCAATTATTTCATGATTCAGAGATTTCGGTTCAACAGCAAACAAAGAACGCTCTGGGAAACCGTGATCAATACGAAATTCATGTGTAATTCAATGTGTTTCATTGAGTATTGAAACAGATTTAATCAGAGTGCAAGGTTTCCATCAAACCAGAATCATTCGTTTTGTTTATTAACATGCTAACTGATATGGAGATAGGTCTCATCAGACATGATTAGGTGTGAGATAAAAATCGCATAATTCGTAGGGCTTATAAATGCACTTACGAAGTCCTTCCTTTGTTGATGGTCTGCAAACTTTTAACAATTGTGTTACCTGAATTTTAAATGGAAATAGTTTAAAGTCTTCTGTTAGAATCTTTGATAGGCATGTGCACAAACTGTACCCAGGATCAGCAGCACCCAAATATTTCTTGGGAATACTTCTATTACAAATTGGAAGTGCAAATACTTACCATGAAACAGAACAGAAAACCCTGCTGTGAAACAAGTGGCGTAATAAGCGCTTAATACAGTTAGGTGAATAATTGTTCGATAAGTTTTCAATGATAAAAGTTTTTAATACTTCTTCTGTATGTGACAACGATTACAATTATAAATTATAACGGTGTGGGGCACATAACTGAAAAATAATTGCAGCGCAACTGCACCGCAAGTCACCAAAATAGTTATGATCGCAAACGCACCTGCAACAATACAAGCTCAAAAGTTGCAGTCCCAAATGCAATTTGCAACCGCAACAATTAAATAACAAAACTACTTAAAAACTATTCATCCAGCCATGCTTTCCAACAGTAACTTTATTTCGTGCTTCAAAAAATTAAATACTTCCAATCCCTGTAGTGTTGCAGTTGAAAAGCTTATATTCATTAGTTAAAGAAATGTTGATACCTAGACGTGCTCGTCTTTCAGACAGCTACTTTGACATGTTTACATTTCTGTAAGGGAATATATAGTAAACCAGACCATCTAAATGAATTTGAACAACTAAGCACAGAGTTTTAATGTTTCCGTATGAAAAGATTAGAAAAATTGCCTTACTGAAAATAGAATATAGGAAAATGTGATTGGCGACGAGAACATAAATAGGATCAAAGCTCAGTAAGTTGTAAAACTATTTGAAATCCTGTGACTTATCGCAGTCTTTCTTTGAGCCAAAAATACTTATTTTACTGGATATTATTTATTAGTGTTTTGTGTAAGTTGTACACGCTCGATATTATTTGAGTAGTTTTGTTATTTAATAGTTGCAGTTAAGCATTGCAGTTGCGGGTATAACTTTGGAGCTTGTGTTGTTGCAGTTGCGTTTGCAATCAAACCATTTTTGATGAATTTCGGTTGCGGTTGCGCTGCAAGCATTTTCCAATTGTGTGCCTAACACTGTAAATAAACGCCAATAACTATCATCCAATCAGTCTAACACCTGTCATCAGTAAAACAATAGATATATTACCCAATATCTGTTTGATAAAATTCATCCTCATCCAAAACTCGATTTCTGAAAACCAGCACGAATTCAGAGAAAACTATACATGCTTCACAAATCTCATGTATGTTTTTGAAGATATTATCCATATACACGACTGTATAAATCCGTAAACCAAGTATACTTCAGTTTTCAAAATTTTTCGATAAAGTTCTCCAGGAAACGCTAATGATCGGAATGGAAGGCCATTGAATACAAGATGACTACTTTCAATGGATATAAAAATGGCTCACTGGTCACACTGAGCGAGTGATAATCCATGAGCAAGCCAGTGATTTAAAGTACATAACATCAGGATTTTACCAATGGAAGCATTTCAGGCCTTCATTTTAGGCCCATCAAATACATCAAAGGCTTTGGAGTCGGAAGCATCAGTAAAATCAACATATTCGTCGACGGTACGAAATTCTGTGTGCACCGAAAAAGCGTTTACCGAAAGAGAGAGAGGACCATTCACATTTCAAGCGTCTAGGACAATGGAATGAATCCCAACCAATGAACTTCAAATTAACAACTGTTCAATAATTTACGTTGGGGTGAATAACCGGGGCTTTACCATGAATAGCATATTTATTGAACTAGTACAACAAAAAGCGATCACGGTATCATTATCCCTGAAAATCTCAAACATGATCAACAAGTGAAGCAAAGTGGCAGGAACATAAGCAGGATCATCAGTTTAATTGCAAGAAACTTTGAATACAATATAAAAATACAATATTCACACTCTACGAACTGCTAGATCGGTCACATTTATGTGGAATTTTCAGTACAACTTTGGTTTCCTAATCAACGATAGGACATAAGTCAAATAGAGAAAATCCAGTGTAAAGCAATAAAATAGCTCTTTAACTAGGAAACTGTAGCTACAAAAGGCGTTTTCACAAACTTGAACCCATCTTCACAAACGGAGAATACTACGAAGACAATTCATGGAGTCCTGTAAGCATCTCAACAGCCTTAAGTGTTACCCTGGAAATTATTTTTTCCACGCAGAGGATGACTTGCAGAGCAGAAATGACGGCCAAAATCTTATAATAAAAGACTTCATAACATCGCCAGTTTAAAATTTCTCTTCAGTTTAAATTGCCAAAACTTGGAACCAGCTGTACGAAAACATTTTTTAGGCTGACAAAGTGAACAGATAAAAAATAATCTCGACAAATATTGGATAAGGATCCTCCAGTATTGTATCATAATACATTTATATCCCTAACTTCTGGGGTACGTGTATGACTGCAGTGCATGTGAGTGACTGATATACATATGTGTATGTGAGGTGCGTGTACGTGAATGAAATGGCCTGAGTGATTGAGGCGTATGCATGTGATTGATGCCTTTACTTTAGAAGGCATGGGAGACTTGGGTAACAATTCAAAAATGGACTAAACGAGTCCTTTCTATTGCTTCATTCTGTTGTATAAGTTCAACAACATTTCAGAAACACAACACGAGTCTTTCTTGTAATCCCTGTAACAATAAAAAAAGTTTCATCCGGATTAAGTGGTTTTGTTTGAAAATAAAAAATTGTATTAGATTAGGGACCAAAAAAATCGCATTTTCGGGGAGCTCGCATCCCCTCGTAGTGCGAGAAAAGTCCACGTAAATAATGGTATGTTGGCTAAATGTTGGTGTTTTTATTTTATCTTGCAATGGAATAACTTTGTTTTCATTTTGGAGTTAGGTATCGTTATTTAGTAAGAGGAATTTTAATAGTGGCAATCCCTATACAAGAAGTTTTTAACAAGGTAAAATAAAGAAAAGTTAGAACTTCAGTCAATTTACTTTTGAACCCAAAACAGCAAGTTTTGAGCTTTAAATCAATTAATCATATGGTTAAAGTAAAGTTTTACTTTATTCTGCGAATGAGATCATTCGTAGGTAGTACGAAATTGTGGTTTGATGCTCTGAGCGCCAACAAACTTCACTGTGTCAGGTCTTAAAAGTATAGTCGACCACGACTTCGGAGCATGTTCTGCACCGCTTCGGTACAGCACAACTAAAACGGGTGCGGGCAACTCTGCCCCTGTAGAAAGGCAAAGAGACGCTGATGGAGAATTGGCCACAACGAGGAGGAGAAGTCGGTTTAAACGCGGCGCAAGGCAACAAGAATCCGGCCGGTGGTGTCAGGATCAGGACACAAACGATACTGAAAATGCAAATCAAAATAAAAACTAGCATCGTATATAAATTACATCGTTTTACAGTTAACGCAATTTGCATCTCAATTCAATTTTAGCAAAACCAGAGAAATATGACTACACGCAACTCACCTAAGTTTAATTGACGAAGCCTAGTGGACGCAAATAATGCCACTTTTAGTGGTCAATCAAAAATTTAGAAACTCTACCAAAGGGGAGAGTAAAGTTGGAGTTAATCTCACCAAAAGGACAGAAAGGAAAAGTAAAGGTTAATCTATTCAGGAAAAATCAGAAATAAAGGAAACCTAATCCTCCATTCTAACTATTCTAGACCTCGAAACAAACTAATTAATTAAGCACCCTTAATGGAGGATGTCCCAAATGTTCTATGATGAGCCAACAGGAGTATTTAACCCAGTGAAACAAATATTAATTTAAGGAAATTACTTACAAAGACGCATTCACACAAACTCAGGGATAGACGAAATCAGACTATAGGAAGAAGAAGGAACCTCAGTGACCATCGGATATCAGTCTCCACGTTGCACAAACATGCGTAAATGTAGCTGTCGTCACCCTTGCGTAATGGACCGCCTTGGACTTCTGTCGGAGTTCCGTAACGGAGCTGCCTCTCCCTCCCAAACGTTAGCGTATCTGACGAACTCCATGCGCTGCCTACCGAAGCAGGGCTTTAAACAAACGAAGCCACAACTGCACCTTAATCAAAGTTAATTTCTTACATTAGTGGCCGTTCCATACATAGCTGAAAAGATTCAATCCAACCATATATTTAACGCCCTCATTAGTTCTTAAAGTTTAGGACCAAAACTGAACATGTTTGTTACCGGGATGAAAGAAGTTCAGGCGCCGGCTGTTCCTCACTGTCTAGGAAGCCTGGGCTAGTGTGCTGCGAATTTTGTTCAGAGGAAGTGTACGTGACCTCCGTTTTAAGCACGTGTTTCAGCTTTTGGATTTCTTATAGAGGTATGAATAATGTTATAAATAGTGTTAAGATGGTTATAGAAAACATTACTATGAAAGTATTCAACCGTTTTCTTTCAATAAGTAGAAGAAATTCATTAGTATCATCTGATACAAGTGCATACATTATCAACAATGTGGCATCATATTGTGTTGTATTATTCATGATATGATACATTGCATTGTAATTATTGTTCAATTTTTCTGTGTTTTTTAAACAAGGTGAGCTAATATTGATGGAATTGAAATTAAGAACCTAATCATTCAATGACAAAAAGGCAATACTTGTTCATCTCGGGATATTTTGTAATACTTAACGATTTCTACAATCTTTGTTTCATAGTCCAGTTTACTATATGAGCAGCAGCTTTTTAGAATTATACATTTCAACTATTTGGATCATATCAAAATTTATTCCCCCTGGGCAAAAATTTGTGACCTGATCTGGACATTTCAGTTTTAATAAATTGGTATATATTCATGAAATATTGTATATAATTTTCATATTTTCTTCTAATCTCTGTGTGTAGTGTGCGTTGTGTAGGGTGGGTAAGATTATTGAGTGGTCTTTTAAAATATAAATGAAAGATGGAAAACATTGGTAGACTACTCGACACATGTGCCAAAAACCAGGGATCGTTGCGCAAGAGTAGACTACTGTCCTCTAGTCTAGTCTTCTCGTATGATCATGTCACGTTGGCGTCGAGGTGAACTAGACTACTTGAAGTAGTCTACTTCACCAATTCCAAGGGCACAGCGATGCTGCCCAAGTGAAATGGACTACTCTCAGTTTACCAAGTCCGTATAGGAGAACTAATGTGGTTAGACTTAGCCTTAGACTTAGATTTGAGGGCCAGCGCTTGGCTGGGGCATTTGTAACGGCCTTTAATTCCCTCTAATTCACACACACATACAACAGGATGGCATCCCAGAGTTTTTTTCCTATGAGCCAGGGTCGTCTAAAGTAATTCCTCTGGGGCCACCCTGATTCATTCCATGCAAATGACCCAGCCATGTGAGGGCATCACTGGAAGATCCAGCTTGTCATAAACAGCCCCGCATGCCTAGCAGGTAGTCACAGTGAAAAAATTACTATTCAACATCACTGTCGCTTATTCCATGCATGCATTAAGAAATCTTTCATTGCATCCAAAACAGTCATGTTACATTCTTCATTCCGCCCTACAAGATATCTCATACCAGAGTCCTCTTCAACACACTTTGCATTCCACTTGTTTTCTCCACACTGCTCGTGGACCACATCCATGAGGCTCTCTCGCTCATGTTCATATTTACTACATTCCAAGACCAGATGTTCAATTGTTTCCTCTACTCCTCTATTACATTGCAGACATAACCTTGTATTCACCTCATTCCACCTCCATGTGCGCCAATTCACACTTAATGCCTTACATCTGACGGCAAACAACAGTTGGCTGCTAAAACGTTCATCGTAAAACATTTCAAACCTTGGTGCATTCTTTCTGGTATACCAAATTAAAGTAGTTTCCCCATTCATACTAAGCTTCCATTTGTTCAGGCCATACTCTTTTGTTAGTTTATCAATTTCTTTATTTCATTTATCACAATCCCACTCCCTTCCTTTACCTCCATGACCTCTCAATAACCAATAGTTCATAGTTCTTCCAATTCTAACACAAACAGTCTTCTGAATCTTCAGTTTCCTTGCATGCCCCCAGCAATTTTTCTCCCAAAGAGTTCCACTCAGATTTCATTCAAAGATTCGTTTAACCCACCTTTTATTCTCCATTCGCTCAATTCTCACCTTATAATTCAATACAGCTTTTACCATTCTTTCAGAAAACAGACTCCACCCTAGATCCCCTCTAAAAGCTTCTGCAGCTGTCCATTTCGTGGTGCCTATTGCCAAACGTCCTACTCTATTCTGTGTTTTCGTTGTGACTCCACCTTTGTTTTGAATTTTGTCGAAGAAAATTGCGCACCATCCTTTTTTTGTGGGTAACAAATAAAAATTTCTGACTATTAATATCAAGCTCAAACATTTAATTTTTTATTTTATTTTTTGTATAATAAAGTCGTTGTAAACAATCTCGTGAAACGTGCATCTTACTAATCTTGAGGCTTGAAAGTTAACTGAAAACAAAATATATGATATGAAAGCTGATATGAATTTATTTCTTAATATTGAAATAACATTTACAGTATATAGACTTGGGTGACGACTCATATCTGCAAATAATGAACAAAAAACTTGCTTTACAGTTTGTAATACATCATTTTAGGTAACTATCGGGTCTTAACGTAAATTTTATCCGTGTCATAATTTATAATTTTAGCGTACGATTATATTAATCGTACATATGTGCGGCTATCAAAATCACTTAAATATCATTTATGCTTTCAGATTTTGTGATAATTATTATAATAAATATATATTATTGACCCAAATTTACACTTCAGGCGATGAGCACATCAGGCATATTTTCGTACATGAATTTCAGCAGGGCAGTGTAGCAAGTCCAGCAGCAAAATCGCTCACGAACACTCTCGGAAATAATTTGAGAACCGAAAGGAGTAGTTGAAGATGATTTCACGTTTCCGAAAGGAAGCTTATAGTCTTAAGGACGAGCTAAGGAAATGATCCTCCAAAAACGCAATTTGAAGAACTTATTGCTGGTTGCCATTAATGATTCTTTCAAAACAACTAGAACAATGAGAAAAAAGTTTAACGTGAGCTGTATGACCATACAAGCTAACCTGGGAAGCTTACTGACCATCGCCACGCTTAGACTAACCGCTACATTGGAAGACAAAATTGGCAGAGTACAAAATTCAACAGGTATATTGAAAATATATCCAGAGCATCAACAAGGCAAAAAATATTCGGACAACTGTAACTTGACCAACACAGAACTAAGTGATCCACGAAGACACAGGAGAGCAGTAGAGAGTTTGACTATAACACATTCTTGTCCGTACAAACTACGTTCACATAACGTACCCTACTCTGCTATCCAACATGAAAAAGGAAAGAATAGCGCATCCGACACGAATAAGTCAAAAAACGAACAGCTCTCCCGACAAATTAGTATCACTTAACCTTACATCTGCAGCAGACATCTCACGCTCTGCAAGAAACACTTGCAAAGCCACAAAACTATCGGCAGCCTGACCACGTCCATTGGGATAACCAGAATAAAACTGCATTATCACAGCACGATTATAGACTAGGATAACGAAAGATACTGGTTGGCAACGTACAAAGCCTCCTATCAAAAATGCCGGAACTTCAAGCCATTGTGTCAACGTTGTCACACGACATCATAGCTGTCAATGAAAAATGGCTAGATCTCAATGGAAGATATCTCTCAGCGGAAGTCTTAATGAAAGGATACGTTTTGCATAATGTCGATAAACCGTCACACAACAACAGAAGTGGTGGTTCCCTTATCTACATCAAAGAAAAGCTGCAACCACAAATCAAAACTAAGTGAGCAACAGAAAAATCGGAAATACTACATCTCAACATCCAACCGCATCCAGGACAAATTATCAAAATTGTGCTCGTGTATAGGAACCTAACCTGTACAGCAATTGAAGATGACGAATTCTATGATTGCTTTGATAATATTATTAGTACTCCTCACGTAACACTACTCATACGAAACTTCAACTTGCCCCACATAAACTGGACTACTCGCCAAAGTCAAGCACTCGGTTCAAAACTTAGTGATCTAATGAATACAAATTCCCTGCAGCAGCATGTCAACGAACCAACTAGAGAAAAGAACATTCTTGACCTAGTCATGACGATTACTGACCTCAGCATAAACGCCCTAGAAGTTACGAGCAAGATCGGTGACCACCGGATGATAGACTTCGATATACAAAATACGCTCGATATACAAGACCCTTACACAAGGACTCAACATAAACAATTCTTCGACTACAAACGGGCAAACTTCGAACTAATGAAAGAAAAGCTTGGCAACTATAACTACGAAGTACTTATGAGCAACAAAAACGCCGAGGAGTGCTACATGATACTTAAAGATAAGATTGCAACCGCTACAGACCAGGATATCCCAAGAAAGCGAATCAGGCGAACGAATATCCCTCATTGGTTCTCACAAGAAATTAAACGCCTCATCATTGCAAGACATCATTCGTACAGAAGACTCAAACGATGCCAAACAGAACCCCATCTTCCAGCAAAGCCAAAATTCTTAATACATACTTTACTTTTGTGTTCACTCACGAAGACTTAACTGAAATCCCGCAACCTCATGCTTTAAACACTCAGGAAATCCTGTCAGATGACGTATTTACAGTAAAAGAGGTAGAGAAACAGCTCTGCATTTTAAACCCATATAAGTCAACCGGAAGCGATGGCCTTGGTCCCTGGATACTCAAAGAAACAGTCGAAGTAATAAGCGAACCTCTAACAAACATCTTCACTCGATCTCATGAAACTGGGTTAGTTCCGGATGATTGGAAGCGCGCAAATGTCACTCCTATTTTCAAAAAGGGGAACCAGCAAATCCCTAATAACTATCGTCCAATCAGCCTAACTTCTGTCATCAGCAAAACAATAGAAAAACTACTCAAAGTCCGCATAACAAAGCACCTTAATGACCAAAATCTTATTAATGACACCAAACACGGTTTCAAAGAAAAATGTTGCTACCTCACAAATCTCCTTGACTTCTTTGTAGAAGTTAACCGCGTATACGACCGTACAAAAGCCGTAGACCTTGTGTATCTAGACTTTCAAAAAGCCTTCGACAAAGTTACCCACTAAAGACTCATGGCCAAAGTGGAAGCGCATGGAATACGAGGCAACTACTCCCGATGGATACGAAACTGGCTCACTGGTCGCACTCAATGCGTGGTGATTCATGATGAAACAAGTGATTTAGCGCTTTTAACATCAGGAGTCCCTCAAGGGAGCGTTTTAGGCCCGCTCCTCTTCATCATCTACATCAACGATCTTGATGTCGGAATCATCACTGAAATCAATGAATTCGCCGATGACATGAAACTCAGTCACCGAGCATTCACCGAAAGGGACAGAGCCACTATCCAATCAGACCTCAACCGTCTTCTACAATGGACTGAAACCTGGCAAATGAGCTTCAATATTAAAAAATGTTCATTAATGCACGTTGGTGCAAATAACCGGCATTTCCAACACACGATGTATGACACACCTATTGAAACAGTCTAGCAACAAAGAGATCTAGGAGTCATTGTCACTGAAAATCTCAAACATGACAAAAAAGTGGAAAAAAGCGTCAAAAATGCGAGCAGGATTCTTGGTTTCATTGCACAAAACTTTGAATACAAGTCAAAGAACATAATATAACCGCTCTATAAAGCGATAGTCCGGCCTCATTTAGAATACGCAGTGCAACTCTGGTCTCCTACCTTACGAAAAGATATTAATAAAATAGAAAAAATACGACGGAAAGCAACGAAGATGATTCCACAACTCCAGAATCTCAGCTACGAAAGACGTCTTCAACGCCTTGAACCTATACCCCTAGAACAAAGAAGACTGCGAGGACAACTTTTGGAAACCTTTAAGTATCTCAACAGCCTTAACAATGTTACCCTGGAATAGCTTTTCGAAAGACACTGTAACGTACGAACCAGAAATAAAAGTCAAAAACTATTACTGAGAAACTTCAAGACATCTCAGGCTATGAACTTTCTTCCTGTTAAAAGTGCCGCAATTTGGAACCAGCTACCAGAAAACATAGTTTCTGCTGGCACTGTGAACACATTCAAAAATTATCTCGATAAATACTGGATTATAAACCCTCCGCAGTATTACATCCTACTAACACTATGTCCCTAACTCCTTAAGGCGAATGTATGATTGAGATAAATCCAGGTGACATAAACGCCTGTACGTGAGTGATATGTGTGCACGTGACTAAATTGACTTACGTGGTTAAGGTGTACGTGCATGACTGATGGATTTACTTTAGACGGCATGGGACTTCGGTATTGAACCAAGAATGGGCCAAACGGCTCGTTCCTATTGCCTTATTCGAAACTATTCTATTCTATTCTATATCATGAAATGATAAGAATTGCTTAAGTCTCCAATGCTGGAAAATGGGTTCCACACGATTTTTCAGAGAACGTATGAACGTGTGAATTTTTGTGTCTTACAACGTTATGTTCAATTTCAAACCCAATTCTCAGATAGAATCGTTACTGTTAATGAGAAATGGATACCGTACAATTATGTTAAACATTAAAGACAGTGCCTCAGCCGTAATTCCCACCTTATTCCATAGCCCCGATGTGGTCTGCAGCTGTAAAAATTCTGCGTGTAGCGAGACATAAAGGGAATTGTTCATTATGAGCTGTTAGGTGGCAATCAAACCATAACGTGTGCAGTGTACAGCCAGAAGCTATGCCGTTTGAAGACTGTTCGAAAGGAAAAACGACCTTCTTCGGTAAAAAGAAAAGGAATGAGCTTGCACCATGACAATGCCAAACCCCACACGGCAAAAGGGACGAAGAATCTCATTGAACAATTTGGTTGGGAAGTTTTGATTAACCCATCATATTTTCCCGATCTTGCTCCAACAGATTACCATCTCTTTAGAAGCCTACAGAAAACATCCTTCAGGACGAATGCTTATTTCAAGAGAAAAGGTTGAAATGAAGCCAGTTTATTTTTTGCGTCAAAACCAAATGATTTTTAAGACGGAGGCATGGAAAAGCTTATAGAAATTGGAAAGATGTCATTGGTAACAATATGGCCTATGCTAATGATAAAATAAATTTTGGTTTCGCTGAATTTTTATGCCACCAAAAAATGGACAGAACTTTCATTCCAAAAATTGACTGAACTTTCGTTACAACCTGATACTTGGTGTTCAACTCCTGGCATAACATTGTTTATGAGATTCTATTATCGACTAGTTTTATCCGTGTTAATTCTTCCTGTCATATTCACCAGTATGGTCGACTGGTGTGCGAGCCCGCTTGCGATGCGGGAAGAAGCGAGTTCGAGACCATATTGCTGTGGTCTGTTTGTGCATGAGCATTGGCGGACAGAATGATTTACGGCCAGGGACTTAGGTACCGACCTAAGGATGGGACAAAAGGCTCGTTCCTATCGCTTCATTCTATTACTATTACTAAATCATCTTGTTAGAAATAGATAGTTAGTTGTATGCACTCGTGTTATACGAAAAAAAATATTTTGAATCCTAATTTCTTCTTTGAAATCGAAAGTTTACTTGTATTTTCCACGCTATTAACAAATGATGCCAAATTTCGTGTCTCATTCTAGTATTATCTACCGGAACTCAAACGAATCAAGTTGTTCACGTCCATTCCAAAACTCACGTGCGGGATTTTGTTGAAGAAATTCAACTTAGGCCGCTATTTGCATCAAATAACTCCTCTTGTTCTAACTTAGCCTAGTTTTAAGTGCCTACTCCAAACTACCTGACAACCAATGATTTTAGAGTCCATAATTTCTTTATCTTAGGCCAAATGGAAAGATATTCCATATTCAAGCTGTAACCATATTGTAGGAGATACTGTAACCATATTGTAACCATATTAAAGACCACTGAACTAGAGTTTCGGAGCAGAGGGGTTTAGTAAAGAAAGACAAGCAGAACGAAGTCATTTCTTTATTTTTATGTTGACGACTGAGTGAACTGCAAAAAGTTTCAAAATGTTGCCATGCTACATTAAGAAAAACTTAATGAAGCTTTGAATTATTTTCACTAATGTATACTGGGCTTTACTCATGAAGATGAACAATTAGAACAAAAAATATTGAGGTATATCTTCCTGATTTAAAGTTAAATGAATATATTTTCTGTTCTTGAGTCTGTGCGTATACCTGTCTGCGACTGTGGTGTGTACTTTGCTAATGCTAATATATGTAGTGGTGTATGAGTATGTCTGCTTGTTTTCGTCTTGAGGGTATGTTCACATCAGTGGTAAATGCTGCATGTGTTTGGGAGGTTTCTGTGTTGGAATTTGCTATGTTTCTAATGGTTTTATAGAGTTAGCTAAAGTTTGTCATGTGGTCTGGTGATTCGACGAAATTTATTCAGTTTTCTGTTTGCTTTTTAGTCATTATTCCCCTTGATTTGCTCGTTCAGATCTTGGACGTGTCGTGTGGTTTGGTAAGTGCGCGGAGTGGGCGTATTTCTGAGATTGTTGCGTTTCAGATGAGTCTATATACTTCATGTGTTAAGTTTGGGTTATGATGCTCTCTCCTACTTTTTGGAATGTGTTTTCTGTCAGATTTTGTGATGATAGCGTTGAATTCTACTACCGTTTGATTTATGTCATTCAAAGGGGAGGTTTTTAGTGCGGCAAAAAGTTGTTCTGTTTCTTCGGTGAACCTTTCCCAGTTAGTCTTTTTGTAGTTCGTGTGTTTGCCTGGGATGGGTGGTGAGGTCCTTGCCAGTGTGTGACAATAATAGGAACTTCGTTTTTTGTGTAATAATAATATGTATCAAGATGTAAAATCTACCAATAGTATTCATATTTATAAAGCGCTGTAACTTCTATTATCATATTCGTATTTTTCATTTGCATTGTCTTTTCCATGTGACATCATATGGATTGTTTTTTAATAATTTTAAGTTGAACAATAATAAACTATGAATTAACTTGGAACGTAAAATGTGCATTTCATCATCTACAAATACATGTGTATAAAGGACAGTTATGACTTTTTCTCTGTTCGATGGCCAAGTATGTAAATAAATTAATAATTAGTGTTAATGTGATATGTTCATCTTGACCTATGCATATTTTGAATGAAGTATATCGTGGTTCAGTAGTTGTCGGCAGTAATCTTTTGCACTATGTACGCTGCTTGAATTGCACTAAAAAGACCCATACCGCTTGTTTTTTCATCTTAACCCTTCAATAACATGTCTTCGGATTGAATAGTTCAAATAAATACATGCTACATACTTTGACTCTATGGTAAAAATATTATTTTCGCTTACGCCAATTATACCTGTGGGCAAAGAATTTTTCTTTTGTGTAAATTTATTCATTATCTTTTTTCCTCATGCCCTGCACTTTCAACGAAAGAAACATACGAATAACTTTCAGAAAGCAAATCTATTCAGAAGTTTTAAATTTCTACCTGGTGACATAATAGCTCCGACTATTGACAATAGCCTTATAAACAAGCTCCCACAGGTAAAATGGGTTGAATGACAAGTTTTGCTGATTATAAATTGAAAATTTTGAATAGAATTCACAATAGTATAACACTTTATCAAGTTATTAGTCTGGTCCGACTTCCAATTTCAGCTGAACAGCAAAGCAGAGGAAACAGCTAAAAACTCGAGGAACTTGCTAAATGTGTGTAAATACTTCTGTAAATACTTCTGAACACAAGGATACGTTTGATCAAGAGAAATACGTTCCACAGAGGTAAATTTCCATGCAAAATGATGTCCATATTTCAACATCAGAAGGTGGAAAAGAATATTGAAAGACAATGTTCAGTTATTAATGGTAACTAGGTACATTTAATAGAAATCCCAAAGAAACCGACCTTAAAATTTGTAGTGCAATTCCACAGCATAAGATAATAACAAAAATTACAAACCTCAGCAATATTTTTCCCGTGATGAGTTAGAACTGCTTTGGGTGAAATTGTCAGTGCTTTCATATTTTGCTTCAAATAAGTTTCCTCAGTTTCTAGTTAGTAAGAATACAGTAACTCAACTTTTAGACAATAACGTTGCTGCACCCGACAGAGTAAAACCTCTGCTCCTACACATCGCTCAGAAAACCTGACCATTGATGAATGGTGAGAACAAAGTTTACAGGTAAAAAACCGCATTGATGAAAAAGTTCGAGTCACGAAAAACAAATACATTCCCCGAGTAATGCGATTTATTCTTCATACCCTCCGTCGAGATACAATTTTCAGAATGATCTCGACAACAAAGTCATGTTCTAAATTAAGCTTCTGTATTTGATACACATTTCACTTATCATTATTCTTACATACAAGTGGCATTTATGGCACGGATTCCAACTTTCCTCCTACAACCTTCAAGGTAATATCTGTTTGTACGAGAAATAGTATTAATACTCATTTAGTGTTGAAATTCATCGTTCAATCTTGACATTTAACACGTAGACAATAACGTAACTTCATGGTTAAGGAACAAACTGAAGGTAATAGTGGTAAATTCCACTATAACCTTGTATATAATTTTCATAGATAAATTAGTTAAATAATGCACTTTCAATCATTATCAATAATTCAAATTCGAAGATCTTATATTTTCGGTTTCAGAGCTAAATTGAAAATTTTGAGAGTATAAAATAATAAGGTACTGAGTAATTCGAATTGTTTTGTTGTACACACCAATTTCATTAGTTTATTAGGTGCATTAATAATTTATTTCTGCTCGTACGCTTTCAACATAATCAGTTATTGTGTTGTCATTAATTAAATTACCCGTGTAGTACATAAACACATTTCGATTCCATGCACACAAAGCTAGTTGAAATAGTGATTTGACTTTCTTGTCACACTCACACCTGCACATTAGAAATTATTTTCATACATGCAATGATAATCTATTGTCCAGTTTTTGGGCTCCGACTAAAATCGGCTTTTGTTTTTCTCGAACCACAAATGTGAATAATCATGCAAAATGCAACATCCAATACCTTTGTTTTTAACGACTCATTGGTGTTCTTTCCATCACCAAAATTTCTGAGTTCTTATAAACTCAGAACCTTAAAGTAATGTCAGAGTATATATTTTGAAGTTTTTCTCGATCATTGTATTACTTATCACAATAGATGTAACAAAAAATACTTTAATAGTCAGGAATTTCAAATTTTAATCGGATTGTATTACATTCTGTACGTATCAACATTTTTGGAAATAAAATGGATTCAATATTTGTTCTCCATTAGCTGAGATCTTAGTGCTAACATTGCTATAGTTACAATCAGAGAAGTTTTTCTGGTTTGTTTATAAATACTATCACTGAAATTAACGACGTTAAGACAGTATTTAAAGGTATCAGATCAAATTAAGTAGACAATAGAATTACCTTGTCTATAAAAGTTGTAACTTCATTACACAGAAGCTATAAACCCTATTTAATTGAGTAGGACATTGAAAAGCTCATATTTCTGCTGAGAAACTTTTTCCTGCATATACTCATATGAACGAGCGTATTTTTCTAAAACTGCGTTTTAAAATTAAAACAAGGGCTGGTATTCTTATATTTAATATACAAATTACACAGAGATATTGAAAGTATACCAAACTATTGATTGAGCTGTAAAATAATTAATTTATTTGGACTAAAATAAATACACCAGAAAGAAGAGGGGCGGAACCTAGCCCCCTCGAGCAACCAATCGCAGAGCAGCTTTAAAAGACGCCTAGGTAGAGTTGTCCTAGCAAAGCAGGGCAAAAATACGCGTTCGGCAGGAAAGGTAAAGGTGACTACTGTCGAGTAGTCTACTTTAGCTGTGCCATGCTGTCGCTGACACTGCGATGACAGAAGCGACCACGATCCAGTAGTCAACTTCATATTTTCCGCGGGAAAAAATGCAAGTAGTTCTCAAATGCTGTTCACCCTTCTCACTCACAACTCACTGAACACAGTGCACACAGCACAAAAATTATAAAAAATATTTGAAATGTTAAAAAAATCAAGTATTTAATTTTTAATATTTAAAATATGATAACTATTAAACATAAAAAGTAGTTAATATCCATAATATAAATAAATAAATAAATATATATATATATATATATATATATATATATATATATATATATATATATATATATATACATATATAGAATAGAATAGAATAGAATAAGGCTATAGGAACGAGCCGTTTGGCTCATTCTTGGTTCAATACCGAAGTCCCATGCCGTCTAAAGTAAATCCATCAGTCATGCACGTACACCTTAACCACGTAAGTCAATTTAGTCGTGTGCACACATATCACTCACGCACAGGTGTTTATGTCAAGAGCATTTATCTCAATCATACATTAACCTTGACGAGTTAGGGACATAGTTAGTAGGATGTAGTACTGGGGGGTTTGTAATCCAAAATTTATCGAGACGATTTTTGAATGTGTTCACAGTGCCAGCAGAAACTATGTTTTCTGGCGGCTGGTTCCAAGTTGCGGCAATTTTAACGGGAAAAAAGTTCATAGCTTGAGATGTCTTGAAGTTTCTCAGTAATAGTTTTTGACC
>VCRD01002748.1:0-14364 GCA_006783055.1 Trinorchestia longiramus
AAATATTTTCTTTAGGTACAGATTAGATTTGACATCATTACATTTAACTGAATTGGATGTTTAACATCCGAGAAATACCGAAAAATGAAAATTATGAGAGCGAACGAGCAAACCCGAGAGAACGGTCATAAATTAACAGGAAAAATCCCCCCACATTGCAGGCGCAAAACTTCTTTTGAGTAAAATTGCCGGAATCTTTAACAAACTTTCTAAATATATCGTTTTTGTTGGCAGTGTGAACACATTGAAAAATCGTCTCGATAAATGTTCGATGAGGAATCCCTCCAATCAGCATGATTGCAGTCCGTGGGCGTAGCTGAAATACCAGTACGTGATTAAGGTGCGTGTACGTGACTGAAATGTTTGTGTGTGATAGAAGTACATGTGCGCAACTGATGCTTTTACTTTAGACGACATGAGACTTGAGTAGCAACTCAAGGATATACCAAATGGTTCGTTCCTATTACCATATTCTGCTACATCTAATTGAAATTCATTGCAATGTTACGTTTTAACTGTTCGAAAAACAAATTAGCTTTTGGTAGGTTGGCTAAAATTAGAAAGCCTGGTCATTACAATGATAAATATTTCTGAGAAATTGTTCGACTTTATGTAAAGGCACTAAAAATATTTTACAGGAAAATAATTTTTGTGACCCTTAGATAGTACAAGACAAACTGTTGAGAGGTCTGAACAAATGAAATCGAGGAGTTCTAGTGTCAACAATGCAAGTTCTCCACCAGCGGCTAAAAAATACTCCGCAAAGTCGCAGGGGCAAGAAAGTTCTATAAAGAATTCCAGTAGAATTCGTTGTGGACACAATATTGGAAATACAATTCGTTTTAGAAGAATGTGGATAACTTAACGACAATCGATTAACAAATACCTTATAACAGTAATAATAATTCACTATTTGTGTCAAAGTACTATGCATCAATTAGTACTGGTAAGTGAACCACAAAATTTTTATTCGTTATGTTAGAGGGTATTCATTTACTAAATGCTATATACATAAAATCCATTCAAAAGTGTTATCCGATTTCCTGTAGCCCTTCATAAGAATTTTATATCGGATTATAAAAAAAAAATCAAAATTGTTTTCTGATCTGGTGAAAAATTTAGTAACGGATTTTATCATTCTTTCACACTGTGGAACACTTTACTCGTTACATTCAAAGTAATTTTCAAAGAGGAAAAATTGATGAAGTAAAATACTGCATCTTATTGTAAAACCGAACAATTATTGACTTCCAACCATGGAGTCAAACATCTCCTGCAAGGAGTAGGGTATCTCACAGGAACAAACAGTAACCGAAAATATTCATACATAGCCATATTTAGTGGGAACAAACAAAAAATTAAACCGAAAATGACCCGGTTAGTTCTATTATTTTAACGGTGAAAAACGTAGTGTTGTTCGTAAGGACCTCAATAAACACTAATCAGGAATAAGTAGAACATGTTTTGAAAACGCTCTGTAGTAGATACGAGCTACGCGTTTAATTGTGCCCATAAAATTATTTGTCATTGACTGACAGTCAAAATTTTGTAAATAAGCATTTTATACAATTGATTTCCCAATCTATTTCTGAAAAATTTCCTTCAGTAATCATTCAGCGAATAGAAACTACTCCCATGAGGTAATTCAAATATTTTCAATAATGAATAAAGCCCATGTCAAACGCGAATATTTTTTTTACAGTAATACACGCTTGCAAGACAGGAAAAAAAGTATAGAACACTAAGACATCGCAGTGTTCAGGAACAAAATCACAGAGTAGCCATACTGGTAATAAAGTCATCTCAAAAAACGCCAATACCAAGATTATTTTAACGATTCAGAGACACTGTGTAGATGCAACCCCTCCATCAAGGGGGTCCAAGCAGAGAGATAAAGAGGAAGTAAATGAAATAGTCGACCACAAAGGACATAAATTACTCGGCGAACAGACATCATAACTTCTAGACGGTATAAAAGTTATAGGAAAACTGTTATTATGTAACAGGGGACCGCCAGGAGCCAGACATGGACGTTACTATACAAGTTTGCCAACAATGCTTACTGAATGAGACGTACAGATTGACACTTGGAAAGTTAGTTTAGTGTGCATGGATCACGCACACTCCAGTTCGTCCACTAAGTTCTTCACTCAAAAATTAATTAATTATGACTGCAAGTTAAACCGCATATAAAAATAGTAGAAATAGATTGGTAAAATGAGCACTTGTAATGCCAGAATATTTAATTTTGAGCATAGATGTTCACCCTACGATTTTTATAGAAACCTTTCGTTCGTTTCAGAAGTTTCTTTCACGAGTCCAGTCGTATTAGCCAATCATCGACTATGACAAAGTTGAGGTAATACAGGAAAAATCAAAGCAAAAATAGAAGATACAGCATCGGTGAAATGAAGTTCCTTCCACGGGTAACAAAAAACCTTTTCCATTAGAATTGTTTTTTTTAATAACAAACGTTCTGGTCGGGCGAAGAATGCGTAAGTTATTCCTAATGTTACTCTCCATATATCAGAGAAATAAGAAAATGAAAGCATACAACCTTTATCGTAGGCAATCAAGTAGATTTTGATTGTTGCTGTCGTGAACAGTTCTTTTATTCGAAGTTTTCTTTTAATTTTTATCACCATTTCTGAGACTATATACGTTCCAGCCACTGGAAAATAGTAACTTGATAATTAATATCAAATCGAAGTAATAAATGTTTTACACGACCTATATGACGGAATTTTTTCAATAATTGCACAAAGCTCATGATGTTCCGTAAATACATTAAATTTTTCATCAACTTTCAAAAAATGAAAGTAAGAAAGTCAAATTCACTTTCACTTGCGTCAGCTATCAAATAAAGGGACAATACATCAAATGAATGAGTTATTAGTCAAAACAACAAAAAATAGAAATAAGGAATATTCAATCAACTACTATAAATTTTCATTCATTCTCAATGGACCATCAATTATTTATCAATCACTGCAAATAAGTTACGTCCAACCTGTAGCTACTTAAAGCCAAAAAGTATTCAAGCAAATATTCTTATTAAGCTTGCACATCATTAACGATCGAGTCACTACATAACTCCGAAGTAAGAGGCGTCACTATGAAGAATATGTTTGTAGAAATACGGAAAGAAGCAGCCGAGCAAGAAGCCAAGCGCTGGTACCGACAGCGACTCCCCGATGTGTGTCCTAATCCAAGAAGGCGGACGGGCAGCTTCAGCCACAAAAGGAATCGTCCAGATTTAGTCATGAGCTTTAATGAAGACGAATGAGACGCACTGGCAGCCTAAAACCAAGCAGCACTGGGCAAGGAAAAGATAGCGGAGTAAGAAGCCACAGCGGGAACCATGGAATAGTTTTCCAGCAGAAATAAATAATATACACTTAAGCGTTGAAGATTGTTGGAAAGCAGTTTGAAAAATGTTCATAGTATGTTGCAATGAATCCATCAAATTATTGTTGGCGAAAACCGCCAACGCCAACAAATACACTGAATTAAAATTATCAAGACAATCTTTTGAGACAATCTTGAGTGAAATCTGTGTCTATAATATCGATTTCCTTGGAAATTACAAAAACTTCACACCCTGACTCCTTTAGTACCACTGTGTCCATTAACAGCTTCTGGATATCAGTGTAGGCTAGGGAGGACGTTCCAGTTTGTCTATCATTTAAAAAAAATTGAAACTACCCTTCAGCATAGAGCCAGTTTACCATAGACTTATTGATTCATTAATTCAACGACCTTTATCAGAAAATAATTGTATTTCAGATACTGAAACCTTAAAAATTTCAGTTAGTAAAATTTCTGGCCGAAAGAACGATTACCAGCTCACACAAATTAAGCAATGAGTTCGCAGCCATTTAAAAAAACTAAATTTTAACTGCCAACGTCTCATTCAGTTAACATAGACCACAGGCACAACTGAAATTCTAAAAATCTGTAAGCAATTATGACAAATGAATAAAAAATTTGCTAAAAACACAAGTTTTCAAAACTAAACAAAACTGCTTGATTTGATTGTAGCATTTGGGTGGAGGTTTCCTAAACGAAAATGATGACAACATAAACTTTCATATGCTATTAAATTTATAAATAATTCTCAAATTATTTCTCAATTGTGTATTTGAATCTACAATTAATAACTTCATGTCCAAAACACAACTGTTCACCTCTGTTGACGAGGACGGACACTATCAGCCTACCTCCAACGGGAGTTCATGAGACCCCAAGAAGTAAGCAGTGCCACGCCCTCAAATCAAAATGTCACACCTGCGACATTTGACTGAATTAACATAAAAACACTCCTTTCCATGATTAATATATTCAAATGTACGCTAGGATGTTCGAAAAATGCATTTCTCAGAAGGATCATCTGGTAAAGAGTAAATGTAATGTATTATGTTGATTTGAGGCCACCCATGTACCTGAAAACATTAACATAATTCAATACCATCTAAAAAAGGTTCAAACGCAGAAGTAGAAAATTTTATGTTAATTTGAACTTGACTGAAAATATAGTTATACAAATTTTCTTTCGAATTTTCTGTCTCGTTGATGATATTTTCTGATACATTCATAATTTTGAGTTCACTAACACAAGATCCAAAATATGTTAGGAACCTGTAGGGTTAATTGATGACAAATTTTCTCTAAAATACAACATGCCACGACCACAGCAGGATCCGCAAACTGACCACTAGTTGCGAAACAAATGCTATAAGAAGCATTGAAAAATTTGATCATGCCCGAGCATATATATATTTGGTAAATATGTAGAAGCAGTTAATCTTAGAGCTTTTTATAAAATTTTAAATGTGCTGTGCTTGCAACACGTAAACTGAATTTTTTAACACAAAACGTAGGGTAATTAAGTCTTTACTCGGTGGGATCAGATTTTACCAACTATTTTGGGAATTTTGGTTGAAGCTTCCCGCAGACCACAGGCTGCTTTGATACCAAGAGTAGACAATCTCGAGACTCGTAACGAGGTTCTTCGGCGTTGCAACGACAGGCCAAACAGGCGAGAACAAAAGCACTTCTTGCGAACTGCAAGAATCTCTGTGCTTCTTTAATCACGATTTTTAGCACGGATTTTGAGGGTCCATTTTTTTATACTCATTAGCTCTATTTTGCATCCGAAATTAGGAGCTTTAACTTGTGATTAAACATGAGACACTACAAAAAAATCAGACTCAACTACAGAAAATTTAACACGGATACTTCAACACAAACGGGTGTAACTTCAGACAACTGTAACTGCAATGACCTCCTAGTTTTAGATACATTTTACCAAATGAACCGTAGAAATACTGCAAGAATATTCAGGCGAAAAATATCTGATGACGAAAGATAAATAGAAATAATATGAACTCGAAAACAAATTTGCTCATTAACAATTTTTTAAGTTTCCACGTTCTTTCGTTAAGTAAAATATTTAAAATCGAAATATTATTATTATTAAGCACTTAAAGTTTCCAAGGAGCTCGTGAATTGATATCCCTTATGTGCAGTCTGAACGATACTGCCATTCACGGAACATATTGATGTATAATAATTTTTTTCTAGCGGAAAATTGGTCGTATTTGACTAAAATGTAGTCTCAATGATATTGCCATCCAAAGTACATATTACTGCACGATATTTTTTAGCATAAAATTGGTCGTATTTTCTGTTTACTTCTTTTATTGATCCAGTATGGCGCTCGTACGTAGCACATACAGCGGCTCAATTTATTACCCATGCCTTGCACGTCGCTGCAGTCATAACGCACGATACATGAGGATGGAGTGGTCATAACGTTCACATAATATTGAAAGTAAAAGATGTTTTGCTCACATTATAGCCCCAATTTACCAATGACTCACTTAGCTGGAACAAGCACACTATTAGAAGGATGAAATGTGAAAATTTGAGAAGTACTCGTAGATAAGCTTTCTAATTTATACATATTTATTGCATCGTCAAAGGAACATTCAAACAAATCAAAAAATTAACTTATTCATTAAAGTACTTCAGTTGATCAACTACGTATACAGAACGCACGAGAAATCGTAACATTTAAAAAAGAGTAACTTGAAAGGAGAAGCACAAGTCAAGTAAAACAGAGGCAGTAGAAGGTATATCATGGCAGTAAAATATAGGTAAACATGAAAGACCCAATCCGGTGGCACAGAGAAAGCAACTCAGATTTCCCTTTTTCCATGCAGCTAAACTCACATTAAGCTCAAATTTTCAGGCACAGAATTGTACCAACGCAAGCATATTTTGCAGCAACATTGAGAGTTGTTATTAACCTTTTGCAATCTTCAAGAACATTTCACCAGTGTACTGTACAGAAAATATATATAAGTACTGAAAGAGCGCCGAAAGTTGCAAGGACCATTCTTCTTCTCAGCTCTGCTTCAGCTTAATCAATAGAATATAAAAGAGACTCGTAGAATTACATCAAAGACTAGGAAACGAAGAGTTTTTCCACGGCCTCGAAAAACTGTCAAATGGTTTACTTTCTACTCTTGTGACGGGGAAGGATATGAACTGCACAGTAAAATGAAGAGGCAAAATCTTGGAAAACATCATCGAACGCCGAAAAAGATCTTCCTCGAAGTAAAATGAAAAGGGATGAGCTCCTGAAAACTTGGGTGATAAAAAACGCTCTTCATCATTGACGTAATCTGCTGTATCTTGAAGCAGAAACAAGAGGAAGCATGTGTGAGCAAGAAGAGATTCTTCGACAGTTTCGTGTTCGTTGATTAAACAAAAATTTTGAAGAAAATTTAAAAATAAAAATTAAAATTGTATAGCACAGTAGCAGATAAAGTATAAATTATTTTTAGAGAGGTTGGCCTAAAATCGAAATTTTACTTGGAAAGAAGGGGTTTGGGAGGAAGTTGGAATATTTTAATCGAAATCTTAGTTGTCATCACATCTGTATACGTAGATGTCTGGAACAATAGTTTCTTAACTAAAGCGACATATGTAAACATGTTTTGCACGCCAATAGCATTGCATTATTATTTACACAACTGACTTTCACACTTGTATTCCTAACTATGACGTTGGATTAAACTCGGTGTCAACGAATGGAAGAGGTGTGCATACACATCAGTTGAAAACGACTGCTTTTGATTGTTAGCTAGTCAAAAAATTTAAAACTCGAACAACCTGAAAAAACATTAACCTCGTTCAATGGTGCGGTCTGATCAGACGAAGCAAAAATCTTGATTCTACCGATGAAAATAAGTTGCAGAAAAGACCTAAAAATATAGGGTACACACCAACACAGGGTACACACCAACACAGGGTACACACCAACACAGGGTACACACCAACACAGGGTACACACCAACACAGGGTACACACCAACAGCGGACGTTTTACTCCTGGTGCGCTGCTTGCCGTCCAGTTTCTTCGCTCACTGGAAGGCGCAACGGTCGGGAATGTATTCAAGCACTACAATCAAATATGCCATCACGATATCCTTTACATTATTTTCTCGCACTGCTTAATTTCGTGTCAAATATTCGTGATAAGCACCTAATATTGCCAACTTAAATTAGGAAGATCGCCAATGACACATTCAAGCTGGACTACATTCAAGTCATCAAACATCCAATCTGTAATATATCCAGGTAGTTGCACATCCAATCTGTAATATATCCAGGTAGTTACACATCCAAGCTACAGTGTATCCAAGCAGTCACACATCCATGCTGCAATACAGCTATGCAGTTGCACATCCAGGCGGCTATACATCCATCAACGTAAATCATGCGACGGACGCTAATGAAGAGCTCGCTGCCCATTTACATCTGACAACAAGACACGAAGGCTATGACTTGCCTGAGGTAGCAGAGAGTAATGGCACGGCACACTCTCCTGCAGCTCCAAAATGTTTTTGAAAGCTGTACATATCAAGGTAATGAGGCCTCCTACAGTTCAACTTACTAATAATCTAAAACTAGGGCCCTAAAGTATAATCAAACCAAGAAAAAACGCTCCACGAAGCTGAATTTTATTTATTCATGTAATTATTAGTTCATTTTCTTTGTATTTCTTCAGCCTAAAATTTTAAGCCTGAGGGATACCTTGGCTGGAATCTTAACCTTGCACGGAAAGGAACAATTTTATGTGCTGCATTCGTTTCCTGGAGAGCGTGGCTTGCAAGATCGAAAGTAGAGCTTACAGACTCGTATGCACCATTGAAGCCACAGAGCTGCGAAGTTCAAACCCTTTTTCAGGCCCCAAAAGACGGAGTTCGACGTTGATAACTCAGCTTTCTGAAGTTGAAAAATACGCATTATACATCAGGGTAACTCAAGCATACGAAGCTCGATTCGAAAAGTTTTGGGACTGTTGGTGTCCACACAATGAATTCCTGAGTCAGGAGTCCGAATAAAAAGTCCTCTAATCGGCAGATTCGGGTCCGGAAATTCGAAAAATGGGCCAAGTTGAAAGCTCAACGTAGGGTCTCGTCCAGGCCGTGATAAAGGCTGCAGTACAGAGCAGCAAGGCCACTTATATGCCAAGCAGCAAAAGTTGGCCAATCTCTTCACTCCAGGCAGCAGCTCGAGCACAGTAAAGCATGTCAACGTAAAGTACAGAGAAGAAGTTACTGGGAATGAAAAAACGTGTGAACTGGAAAAGCCAGTTATTTGGTTGGGTACTTTTCAGGCATCGTCATAAAAGAAGCTAAATTGGCATAATGCATACTGTATCCCTGGAAATTTTTCCAATACTAACACATCATACGTTAAACTACCTACAAAACAAACTGCTGAATATTTTAGATGTTTTGATTGTGCAAGTAACTCGTAGAAATACAGGTCCATTAAACGTTAATTTTATGCTCAAGGAGAAAACACACGAATTGATCTATAAAGTGCCAGATCTACATAATCTTTCCAATCGGAAGTCAAAATGAAAAACGCTGAATCAAAAAATTACTACTCCACCTCTCCAGAAACAGTTGATGTATAAAACTTTTGACGTTCGTCGGGAACAGTTGGTACAAAGGAAAAAAGTTTAAAGAATTAATCAATACATTCTACTTTCAACGTTACACTTTATACTTTGAAAAATTACGAATGACAATAAGAATGAATCTCCCAACAGTATTCCATGACATTAATCCCGGAATGTTTTCCTGACTCTTCACGAACTATTTCCGACCAGAGGGAATATATTTTATCACAATCTTCCCATATCGCCTGTGATTACTAGAAAAACTCTGGCTAGCATTGATTGGGCCTAGTCCATTATCCAGATTATAGCAGGTCACTCGTGGGTAGATAATTATCAGGACATCAGAGTAAATCTCACCTCTCACACATCCCACGAAAGTCAACCTGAAAGATAGAAATCATATATATTTGTATTTTAGCGTTACAATATTTGACCGTAGCGTCACGGCAGTAGAAACAGTCGGATAAAGACAGAATAGTTAAAGAAATGTGTGGGTCATTAGGCAGTGTCTTAGTGAGTAACTCAGTAATGAAACGACTGGGCAAATGTTGGGAACCTTCAACTCGAACATTTCGAGACTTGACTCCAAGTGAGAAAAATGAACTTAAATGAAGTACAGAGTTATATGAAGGTTACAGGCATACTGAACAATCTATAAGCCTGATTTTGCCATTGAACATTCAACAATAGTTATGTACATTATGTAAGTATAGTTATAACTTTAACTCTGATTTACGTTTGATTTACGTTATCGTTTTATCGTACACATAAAAATCTTCAAACAGGTTAAGGAAGAAGCAATTTTCACCAAACGAAAGAGTGTTTCAGGTTTCCTTCTTGAGAGATCTTGTTCCTATGTACATGTGCATCTATAGCTGCAAGGCGTTTGCGTCACACATGTAACATGTCATCTATATTTGTTACATAGACTGACGACAGACAGAGAAAAAATAATTTTCGTATTCCCGATCCAAGGTCTCAGACACTCGGCCATGATTTATGTAACATTTTCTTTACGTACTATTTACTGTATTTGTATGAATTAATTCAGCATACCACAATAGTGAAAAACGAAGTATAATACAATCTGGAAAACTAAATACAATTCCCTGTTTTCGCTATATGAAAAGAACTGCTTTATTAGAATAGAATGAGGCTATTGGAAAGAAACCTTCTGGCCCATTCTTGGGTCGGATAATTACTTCGATAATTATTCGGTTGTTTTACCCAAGTCCCATGCCGTATTTCTAGCCGCGTCAACCATGTCGGCAGCGGGATTCGAACCCGGGTCTTTCCGCTCGAAAGCAGATTCGCTCACCAGTCGACCAAGCTGGTGATAAAGTAGGTGATCTACTTTATTTTTGGTTGTGATCTTGGGTAAAATATTTTTTGGTGGTGATCTTACAGAACAAAAGGCTACTCTCTCCGCCATCACTTCCAAACCAGAGTCACGAATAAGAGCATCAGGCACAACGCGTCTTAAAATTGTGACACGTTTGCACGAATATTTTTGAACGACTGTGCAGTGTTGTTCATATACATATGAATCTCATCAGAGTCGGTAAAAATCCATTTCATCAATTGGCATACATGAATCTCATCAGAGTCGGCATAAATGAATTTCATCATTATTGACATAAATGAATCTCGTTATTGTCGGTACATATGAGTATCGACCGAGTCGGCATACGTGTGCGCTTGACTACTATGACACTTAGATTAGTGTATACCAGTTACTACTTACGTAAACCAAGCTTTTAATTCACATGTTAGGTACGGAGAAAAACATGCATAGCCAAGAACAGCGATGTACCTCATGCGCAGGAGTAGCTGGTAGCACATAGCTGAGATCGACAGCAAAATCTTACTTAAGCAAACTTTCAACCAAAAAATATTTTGATTAAAGTTAGAAGATATATTTTTTTCAAACAATCCCTCAAATTCCTACCGTAGTAAATGAAATATGCAGTGTATATTTACAAATTAATGTTCGACATTTGTCCATAAAAACTGGCCAGTTTATAAATTTAATCAAAATGTTCAAAGCTTGTAAATTTGGCAGCAATTTTTTAGCGCTGGGTGATGTATGGGCGAGAAACTTCAACTAATGTCATTCATTTTAGAGCGACTTCTAATTAGGAGCAGGTAAAGTACACGGGAAAACTTTCTCGCCTCGTGGTGAAGGTTTAATTATTACCAAGTAATAAAACTACATAACGAACGCATGCAACTAGCACAACCAATAATTTACATATTTTCGCTTTTGTATTTCATTGATGAAATTAATCCAACGAGGGCACCACAACTCCAAATATGCCTGGATGAAAGTTGAGTCAAAGCCCACGCTTCCAATCGTATGTCGCTGTCGGCGCCTGAAGTTCCAACAAATAGTGAGAACCAAGAAACTAAAGTTCCGATGTTGCACGAACGCAAGCTACCTTCAGCCAAAGCAGCGTATTCTAAAGCGCATTGTGAACTCTTCTGAAAGATTGCAATAGTTTACTTTCATCAAAAATTTACGGATGGTGAAGCGTTGCCACGCATCCACGCAATTCTGCTAAAACGCGACCTCCCAGCATGCAGTGCTATCTCGAGTCCGGGACAAGAGCTCGGCGACACTCCAAGCGATGCTCCTGGTCGTGTTCACAGCATGAGAGTCGACAGCGACGAAAATGAGATTCACAGCAGAATTGATATTTGATGGCCACAATCACACAGAGAAACCTACCATATACAGAAGCAGAAGAGTCAGCCTTACGATAAGTAGACGTTTTGAAGTTTTTTATTATATTCGCTGTGTCGAGCAATGCGAAATAATCTCCGCTTAAATCAAGGTCGAATTATATCGTTACGAACTGAATATAATTTTGTGTGCATCGAGTGTGATCTTCTAGCTAAGTTCAGAGAGTAGCAATACCACAACAGTGCAATTCCCAATAGTGCTACTGGAATTTACTGGGTAGATTAGAAACAAATGGCTTTCCACTCCAGAAATGAGCTGGTTTCATTTATAACATAATGTGGATGCGAACTGCACGCGCTAAATTCAGCTGAAACTGATTAGCAGCCAGGCAATTTGGTCAAAATTATACAGAAAAGCGACCAGCGCGTGTGAGCATATTCTCATCAGCCCCTGCAGACCAGGATTATGTTCCTAGAAGCGTAGAGAATAGAGGAGCAGTCCAGTGATAGGGTATACAGGACGAGACTTCAAAGAATTTCCGCGTCAGATAATTGCTGTCAAAGCATTGGATGCTGTGACCTTTTATTCATGGCCTCATTAAAAAATTATCCTCAACACTGAAGCCAAAATTAGATATCTTCATGAAGATGCATATTAAAAACTTAGTATGCATATTTTACAACTTGGCTACATGGGAGTTTCTATTTCTTTCACAGACAGACGATAATTAAGTAGCTTATCTTCTTCAGAACATATTGAGTACTACATGAACTCATAACATTCCAATTTACGTCCATCACGTATTACGTAATGTTACGTAATACGTAACATTATGTTACGTATTAGTTCAAAGACTCGTGTTGTTTAATATTTATGCTATGCAGTCGAGTTATTCTCGTGTTACAGTTGTATGGATCAAATTATTTCGTAGTATTCATCACACACGCTAAAATCGGGTTGGCCACCAATTTTTTGTATTATTTTTCTTGAGTTTCATGAAATAAATACAAGTATATTAGAAGCTAAATCACTTTCTAAATACTGAAACATAAAGTGTGCAGAGCCTAAAAATATTTGGAATAGAATAAAACACTGAATGCCACGCAATTCTTACAAAGAGCGAGAATTTCATTAACTAATGACATTTTCTTCATTCCTTTCATCATTCAAATAGAGACATTCTTGCAGAGTGCCAAGACTTGACAATGACAGAGACAGAAATTGACGGATTTCGTTTAAAATGACATTAATGTGAGAACGTAAAACGAATAAAAATGAAACCGGCAATATGATTCAAAACTTCTTCAACTTGTAAACTTTCTTTTTTTGGATAATGGAAACATAATAAGTAAATATTCATTGCTATTAAAACTTCTAAAGGAAACGAGATGTTTTTTAGTCACAAAAAATTTGACTAACAGAAGAAAACAAAGAACACGACTGAGGTCACCTCCTAGCACAGCAAACGAGTTTCTGGAATCGTTGAACTATAAGGCATAATCTTATTACAGATTATTATGCACAGCAATCGTACTGATTATAATAAACAGGAACATTATAGATTATGTTGTACAGTAATTTTACACACTATGTTATACAGAAATCTTATTGATTATAATGTGCAGGGATTTTATTGATTATGATGTACAGGAATCTTGCAGATCATAGTGTAGAGGAATCGTAATGACAATGTACAGGCATCTTACTGATTATAATGTACAGCAATCTTACGGATTATACTATACAGGCTTCTTTCAAATTACTAAAAACAGAAATATCATGGATTACATACTCGTACACTCACGAATTATAATAGAGAGGCTCCTTACAGATTACAATGCACAGGCATCAACTGGATTCTAATGCATAGATTTATTACGAATTTTAATGAACTAATTTCTCAAAGATAAAGTATGCTTTTTACAGATTATGATGGATAGGCTTATGGATTACAATGTATAGGCTTATGGATTGCAATGTATAGGCATACGGATTACAACGTAGAGACTTACGGATTACAACGTAGAGGCTTTGGATCACAACATAGAGGCTTTGGATCACAACGTAGAGGCTTATGGATTACAACGTAGAGGCTTTGGATCACAACATAGAGGCTTTGGATCACAACGTAGAGACTTACGGATTACAATGTAGAGGCATTTGGATTACAATGTAGAGGCATTTGGATTACAATGTAGAGCAGTGATTCTCAAACACGGTGCCGCGGCACACTAGTGTGCTGCGAGACCAAATTTGGTGTACCGCGAAACAAGCGACATCACAAAAATCTACGTGTGCCTTTCATAAAGTTTAAAACTAATTTTCTCCCAAATCGCGAAGAATGTAAATTATTATTCAAAATGTTAAATTTTAGTGAGTTAAACGTTCAGGTTAAGTACCGCAAGGAGAGCCACGAACACCAAATTGTACCGTAGTTATTGCAAAACATTGTGGATCTCAGTATGGCACTTTATTATCATAATTATATGAAAGTCATTCAATTATAACTTTTATCTCGAGAACAAATAGAGAACTACATTTACTTCAATGCACGAGCTTTTGGTTCATATCATGTCAATAATTTTCGTTTAACTTTGATTAAATTCAGGTTACTTGCTTGCTATCATTTTACCTTCACTATCGAGGGGAATTGGACGATAAATCAAGTCAACGAAATGCTTTTAACTGTATATAAGCCATAT